>CACVKS010000398.1:0-18274 GCA_902749335.1 Acanthamoeba triangularis
GCCTGGGGGCGGTACCTCGTTGGTGATGCAGCGGCGTGCGAGGGAGACGCGGCCGTCGGCTCGGGCGGTGAGGTACTTGCCGGTGAAGGATGTGATGTAGACCTTCCACACGCCGCGGGCCTTCTCGCGGCGCAGCGACCCGAGGCCATTGCTGCCCACGGCCTTGCGCGCAAGTTCGCGCCACGCGCCCCACCCGCCGCGTCGCTCCCGTCGCTGTTCGGACGAGGGCGAACGCAGCAACGGTCGGCCGTCGTCCATCGCACCGGGCGACCACTCGCCCTCGGCGTCCATCTCCATGGCTGCGTCATCGCCAATGGAGTCCATGGCCGAGCCCGGCGGCGGCAGCGTCGGCGCGCCTTCGATGAGGGCGACGATGTGGGCGAGGCCCATCTGGGTCGCCACCTCGACGGGGGTGCCCGAGGGACCGGCGAACTCCTTGTCGGCCCCGTACCAGAGCAGCGTCCGCACGATGCTGGGCGCGTTACGGCGGATGCCGTAAAACAGGGGCGTCTCCCCGTACTGATTGCACGCGTTGACATCGGCATGCGAACACTGGATCGCGTGTCGTTGGTCGTGTCGTTAGGTCCCGCCGACGCAATGACACGCAGTGTGAGGCGCACCTTGATGAGGAGGTCCACGGCACTCCGCGATCCGCGAAGTACGGCCTTGTGCAGCGCGGTCTCGCCCTGGTAGTTGCCTGCAGGGTCGCCCCCAATCCCAGCCCAGCCCAATCCAATCCAGCGCGCCGCCGACGTGAGATCAGTAAAAGAAGGACAAGCCGAGGGGACTGTGTGGGGGCCTCGCACGGGTATTGACGTCGACGCCGGTAAGCATCCGCAGCAGGACCTTGATGTACAGCGGGTCCTCCTCGCCGCCGTCGCATTCATCRYYCCACTCGGTGTGGCCACCACCGGCCCCGGYGGTCCCTCCCGGCGACTGTTCGCCGTCATCCTGCATGGCGCCCCTCCCCGGTCAATGGTGGGCGGTGGGTGCAAAGAAATGCGGGGAATGAAGGGGATGTGGTGCCTCGGCGTCGTCATCGTCATCATCGCGGTGGACGGATGGGCGGGTCCTGCTGTCTGTACTGTCTACGGCGCCATCGCCGCCGCCGCGGACGGCGGCTGGTGAGCGGCGCGCGGGTGGGCGGGAGGCGACGTAGTGAAGAGCGAGGTTGCCGTCATTGGTGGGGATCGAGGGGTCGGCCCCGTGCTGGAGCAGCAGGTCGCACACCTCCAGGTGCCCGCCCTCGCAGGCGCAGTGCAGGGCCGTCCATCCCTGCCCGTCGATCTGGTCCACGACGTCCGGCCTGCCCGCCTCGTTCTTCGGGGACGCCGCCAGGATCTGTGCGACGGCCGCCAGGTCGCTTCGGCTCGCGGCCAGGTGGAGTGGTGTACGGCCGCCGAGCAGGTAAGCGCCGTCAGCGGCCTGTTCACAACGCCCATGTAAATGCGTGCACACGACCAACGACCAACGACACAACAGAGGCGTACGGTGGAGTCGGTGCCCTGACGTGGGAGGAGGTGAGGCGGTGGTGCGAGACCGCTTGTGGCGTCGTTGCGGTGCTGCTGCCAGAACCGGAGGAAGAAGGAGATGACGCCCTCCTTGGAGAGGGTGCCCATCTTGTCGCTGGTGGTCTGTAGCAAGGCCCAGTCCCGCTCGATCTCCTCCTCGCTCTTGGCCTTGGCCACCACGTAGCTGTTGGCCACCAGCACGATACCTTGATACCCAGCCCCAGCCCAAACGTCAGCTCCAACACCTTTTTTTCGCCCGTTATTAATAATTATTATTGTTTGTTCAATTTATCATTTGTATAAATCATTAAAACACAAGAGTCAAGTCTTGACTCTTCAGAAAGTCTCTTGTTGTGGGGCAGGGAAGAGAGGAAGCGAATGGGAAGGAGGACGTACGGAATCGGTAGGCCCAGATTCCGGTCTTGTGCTTTTGGAGCACAAAGTTTTCATCCCGCTGTCTTTCCTCCCACCACGACCCGCCGAGCGAGCTGTCTGCATTGTTGTGTTTCAACCAAATTAAATTAATTGAGATGGTTAATCGGGAAAAAAAAAGATGAATTGCGAGAGGCAAGTTGAGGCGACTTACCGGGCTTGCACAGAGGCATGTGTTCGTGATGCGAGCAGCGCTTTGGTTGCGGCGCTGCACAATTCAAACCGAAGCACTTCCTCCAACCACCACACAAAATAATTACGAAAGGAAATAATATTTCTTTTCTCTCCGATTCTTTTTGGCTTTCTCGTGGACCCCTTGGGTCGCCAAGAGGGAGAGCGAGCACATGGCGACCCCGCGGTTACACTGAGGCACGGCCCTGCTCGCTGGCGCCGTTCTGCGGCGACGGCGACGAGGCGGCCGACGGAGGGCTGACGTCGACGCGGGGCAGGCTGCCCCAGGGCAGGTAGCCGTGCAGGAGGAGGTTGTTGGGGATGGTGTCCAGGTGCGCGAGCTCTTGGCGCACGTACGCGATGAGTGCCGTCATGTGGGACTGGTGTGGCAACCGGTTGAAGAAGATGTGCCGGAAGAGCGCGTCGCCGAGCTGGTCGTCGGTGGTGGACTTGAGGGCCTTGTCGAGCGAGAGCGTGGCGTGGGCGTAGAGGTTGGGCATCTGCTTGAAGGCCTTGCCCATACCCACGTAGTTGACGCCCACGTTGTTGAGCTTTTCCTCTACGTCCATCCAGAAGCTGTCCGCGAAATACGCTCGCGTGTCCAGCGCCTGCGTCGTGTGGTATCGCGCGGTGGTGCGCGTATGTGCGTGCGCGGTGGTGCGTGAATCGATCAGCGCCACGGCTTTGTAATGCTGGCATCGGTGTGGGCGGGTACCCGGCTGGAGTCGTCCTTTCGGAGCCGGACGGAGGTGATCCACATGTGCAGTGTCGAGATCAAAAACCAGGGCAGCAGGCCCTTTTCCTCGTACCCCAGCACTGTGTGCGATTCACGTCAGCACCCTCAGGGGCCGCGCCAGCCCGAAGGCAACACACGACACGACCAATGACACGGCACACGGCACACGGCATACGAGAGAAGGAAAGAGAGAAGAGGCGCACGATCGTAGAATTCTTCGTCGAGGGACCGGTAGAAGACGTTGGCGTAGAGCGCGGAGCCGGACCGCAGGCTCTGGTTCTTCTTGCCGTAGTAGCCCAGGAACCGCAGCAGCCCGTCCTCGCTCTCGCCCTGGTTTGCCCGCTCCTTTGCCACTCTTGTACCGTGTGTGGTGGTTGTTAGAGAAGGGGGGGGGGGTGAGAGTCACTTACGGAGAGCGTCCTCGCGTGCACTGGTGACGCGGCCAAAGACTGGACAAGGGGGCGCGTCGTACTCGAGAATCTTCTGCACACCCAGCTCATCGCGTCGTCGCTCCTCTGGCGTACGGCGGGCAAAGATGACGGGCGACGTGTAGGTGAGATCTGGGTCCGCGCTGGATCCTGTTGTGCTGGGGGTCTCTGCTCGGCTGCTAAAGGGTGAAGCTGCAGCGGCACCTGAATCGTGGGTCCTGCCACGGCGTCCGAACAGCTGCAGCCCGTGCAATCAATGTTGTTTCAGTGACTCTCTCGAATCCATAGAGCGATGAGGAGATGGAGGCCCAGTACGAGGACAGTTGAAGGAGTTCGGTCACGTATTGGTATGCAGCCATTGATGCGGCTACGATGTGCGATTGGGTTGCGGGCCGAGAAGGACTGGTATCGCGAAGGAATCATCGACAGCACCCGACAGCACGGGGTGGCCACAGTCTCCGCGGCAGCGGAGAGGCGGGGTCCATGCAGAGTCTTGCGCATTGTGCTCGTTCAATGCCACGAAATGCCAAATCAACTTGCGAATTGGTTTGATTTTGCCTCCCATTAGTAATCGTGAAAGGAAAAGGAAAAGAAAGGAAAACCGGTTGAGCAGACCAACCGACAGAAGACTTCTTGTTGGCGCGAACTTTACATGGACGAAGACGAGTCCGATGACATGGAAGAGCTTGCCGAGTTCGAGCTGGAGGAGCTGTACGAGGTAGAGGAGTTGCTGCTCGTTGACGAGTTGGTGGCCGTGGACACCATGCTGGTGACCCTTGAGAGCGTAAGGTCCTTGGGGTTGGGGCTGAAGATCAGCAGCATAGCCACGGCGGGGAAGACTTCGACCAAGAGCAAGAACAAGACAGCGTATGAGTTCTCCCACTCGGATGCGGCCAGTGCCAGTAGCAGGATGGCGTGCATGAAGAAGGCAAATGAACAGATGGCACCAACACAGAAGATCTGAGACAGGGGTAAGTTAATATCAACTTTTGCCTGGCCTGGGAATGGGGGGGGGGGGTAGCGCGAACCTTCCAGTTGGAGTTTCCACCCTTGGCCTTGCCCAGGATCACCAGCTTATAGTGCAGTCCGCCTCCAGCAATCAAGAACAAGAGCGCCATTATAATGGAAACCGAGGCCACCATGACCTTGTAAACGATCGACAGTGTGAATTGCGCGTCTGACAGACCAGTTGTGTCCTAACACCACACACGACGTGAGACGAGTTTCAACGGCGAGAAGTGAGGGGAGTTCGCGCTGAACCTTGAGGGCAACACGGCCCAGGCAGGAGTCGTTCACAGAATCTTTGGGCAGTTCCTCGAACAGGATGATCAGAGTCATGAATAGGAGGTAAAGGATGATGTTGAAGATGAACCAGCCGACTAGCAGCGCTGTCCCTTCCTTCTCGTGACCAGGACCGCGCGAACGCACCAGAACGCTCCTGTAGACAGCAAACGCTAAGACCTCAACGAAGGTACTACACAACAAGACAAGCCATACCCGATCATGTAGGCGATCCAAGAGAACGCCGAGATGTACACAAATGTAGGCAACTGCAGCAATACATAGTCCGCTACCGACGAAGCATCGGAGATATCGCCACCCAGGATCAGGCAAAAGTAGATTCCCCGAACTAACCAAACCACCGTTAGGTTAGACTTGCCGGTACCAACGCGCGCGCGCGGGGGGAACGTACTCAAGAGCAACGGCAGCATGATAAAGTAGAATACGTGCAGCTGTTTGAGTTGCAGCTGGAACAGAATCAAGATGATGCAAACCAGGCACAATATCGCTGTAAGGAGATAGGCTGTAGCGATTACAGCAATCACAGCTTTCTCTCCCTCGGTGAGCTGTGGAGGAGCGTTAGTGGTCATTCATGATCAACAATTTTTGATTTTTTAAAAAAAAAACAAAAACGAAAACAAATCAACAAACCAAAATACGATAATGTGATTTACCTCTTCGTTTGTACGAGAAGCCCAGACCGCGTATCGCGCAATCGGGAAAAAGGTAGAGTTCGCTCCATCAATATCCAGCGTGGAACACAAAAATCCTCCCTCCTTCAGTGTTGCTTGCACCTCCATTGGGACCAACTGCCCCTTTTTCAGGGTGGCAAAGTCGTAGACGTTGAACTCAGAGGACTTTGATATGTCGGTGCGGAGTTTCAAGCAGATCTGCGGCGAGGGTGAATTAGTAGCCGAACTCAAACACTTCAAGTCAAGGACGCAAGTACGTTCGTGCTGTTGATCGGATGATCTGTTTGAATGATGACGCCATCCCCCAGAAGTTGACCATAAAGGGCTTTGGCCTTGTTGTACAAGCCTAACACGCGAAACCACTCTGTCAGTAATGTGGTTGCCAGATGGCGGTGGCGTACCGTAGGATCTCTTGGGCACGACGTAGCGAGTAAAGGTAGTCGACAAACTTCCCGACACTGAAGTCGTGCCATAGTAATGGACTGCATTGTCCGAACGAACTTGAACATTGACACACTGGAGGATCGAGATGGAAGTGTTGGCGAAGAAGAACTCGTGCGGGTAGGCCTGAGAAAAAAGTTTGGGTAAGTGGGGTCCATACACTCCTCCGCCAGGACTTACCAGCATCTTGTCATCACCGTAACAGACTCGAGACGAAGCTATGGTGGGGTAGATGTCAACGTTGTCAAGGCAGGAGGTCGAGGAGCTTGTGCAGAAACAGGCAAGGGTTTGCAACGCTTCCAGCTCAGCGCCGAACCTGAGTAGCGAGAGAACGGATAAGCATGTTTCCCTTTGTGAAACGATGTTGATGGCGTGCGTACACACACTGCTGGCGACTTTGCAATTGCAGCTGGTAATTGTCAGTCAACATCTTGATAAGGTCATCTGCAAGACCTTGGTAGTCCAAGCCATCGGTCCTCCATTCCCAAGGCTCCACGAAAGCCTTATCAATAACTTCCAAATTCACCACTTGCCCTCCAACCCATGAGCCCTTTGGTGGTCTTAGTCAGATGGGATATGCAGGATTATAGGATGGTTTGGTGTACCTGTTTCCAGGAGAACACTGGTCGCCAAGTTCCTCCAGACGCTATACAGTTCTCTTCCGAGTCTTTTGGCTCAAGCCAGGTCTGACGTTGGAAGCCTCGGTACTCATATTCTTCCATCTCGCATGCCCAACCTTGTATAATAGTGACAAACTAAGACCACGCTTGCAAAAGGAGGACGGGATTGGAAGCGTACCTTGATCCGAGCATTCCTGTTCACTCCTGGCGGGCACCTTAATGGTTCCGCCAGCATCAGAACAAGCAGGATTTTTCAACTTCCTCAACGTACAGCCGAAGTCACCGTACATGACCGAATCGCCCCAGATCATATTCTGAAGCTGATTATTGGCCGACGCAACAATCGAGCAGGAGGGGAACGCATTCTCCGCGGTTAAAGGTATCTGACAAGAACCATTCCTGATGCGCAAAAGGAATTGGATGAGTCTCTACAAGACAATTATGAGCTTGAGGGTAGTACGATGGGGGAAACTGGCTTTCGTTCCAAAAGATGTCCCAGTCAGAGCACGAACCTGGAGAGTAGAGGTGAGTAATCAGTTTACAGAGCGGTTCAGCCTAGCGAACTGTTACCTGATCCTTCACACTGAGACTTGGTGGTGCAGTGGGAAAGTGGTGCCATATAGCACCGTAGTATGTCCTGTCTGACTATGGGGCACTGACCATCGCTGAAGGTGGCGTTGTTTTTACTGGTTGCACATTGTTGGCATTGGCTGTCCGACAGCGTTGTACAATCCTGGTTTTCTACTCTGGTTACTACCTCCACAAATCAATCACGGTTGAGGTTGTGATACCTCGTAGATCAGATTGGCCTGGCTAGCACACAACGCCTGTCCAAATGGGAACGCGCAGTATCGCGCACGATCTCTGCCCTTGAAAAAGTTGACCACATCATTGAATATAACCCACTTTCCGCGGACTCCGTTCCTCTCCAACGCCGTACAAGAGGCACTAGTCCATCGTTAGAGAAGCAAGAAAGAGGAGGTAGGAAGGAACGTACGACGTGGTGATATTTGGTGCGTAACACTGGCCTGAGTTTAAGCGCCACGATTTGCACGTTGGTGTGGCACAAGGCACGTCGCACTGCCCCGTGGGCCACGTGGTCGCTCCGGTGCATACCTCTTCCTGCGCTCTATTGTCAGAGCAGCACAATTCAGGTTAAAGGTGCCGGACACCAGACGTACACTGTCACCTGGAGCCAGCACGGAGAGGCTGCCGTCCGCCTTCAGGCACGCTCTCGTCGTGGGGCAGTCTGCAAGGCTGACTCCAGCCACGTTCGTACATTCTCCGCCATGACAGTAACCACAGAAAGTGGAATCCCCCTCGCCAAAGTCGCATGCCGCAGCACAGTCCTCCCAGCTGTTACACGACTTCCAATTGCAATAGCTGTCAGGAACATTGGCGTCTTGGCAATATTCCTCCGTCATTTGCTGGTCGTTGTCGAATACCTGGCCGAACGGATTTTAGTTTTTTTGCACAGAGGTGAGCAGCACTTCAGAGCGTACCGCCTCTCTCCTGAAAAAGAGAGTGCTTATGCAGCGAATGGGCACTTCCCACATTGAAAAGGCCAGACTCATCGGTGTCCTCTTGGTATCGCCCACAGCCCATAGCCTTTCAGGACGATTCATGCTGAACCCAGAACGTCTGCCCCAATGAATGCAGTCACCATCGGTCGGCTGTTCGATGAAAGGCTCCACCGTGATGGTTCTGGGCCACGCAAGCAATAGATCACCAGCATGTTAGCAGACTGTGTCTGCAAACCTCCAGTAGGAAGTGCGTACACGTGCTCCCTCTTGTCTGGGGGGAATTGGACCTCGAAATTTTTCCAACATCCTTGGCGTGTGCGGTAGTGATCCAAGACGTCATCTGCAGTAGGCATAGCAGAGAGTGCCAGGAGCTCTTTAAGGCCGTTCAGGAACGGGTACAGGCCCATATTGTCGAGGAGACACTGCAATAGCCACGGGTGTTAGCAACGGTGTTTCCAATCAAGGCCTTAGGTGCCGCACAAACCTGAACAAACCCTCTTTCCGCTTGATCTTTGGTGTAGCTGCAAGTGGAGTTGGTCCTGCTACAGACTCCAACGTAACAGTCCGAATCGGTGGTGCACGGTACACCTCCAAGAAGCCGTCCAAACGTCCGTGTCTCACACTCAGCCCAGAAGCTCGTCTTCTCTCGGAAGTACTTGCTGAACTGCGCACCAATCCTTAGAGGAGTTCATCTCGGCCTGGCGAAGGGAAAGAGGGGCGGGACGTACACTCGGTACGACGCTGGAGCATCCTCCGTCGAGGTCGACCTTGCGTTTGGATGTGATGAAGTCGTCCAAGAAAGTGGCTGCGCAGGCAGGGTTCGTGCACGAGCTCATCAACTTGACGTTGCTTCGCTCCCGTACTGTTATTTGTTGTTGGTTAGGGACTGTTGGTGGCTGTTCGGAAGGTGTAGCTACCTTGGGTAACGGAAATGTTGGTAGCTGTGCAGGCAGTAGTCCAGCGGGAACGGAGGGAGCAGCAAGGGTCTTGATAAAAGGCCTCGTCCCATGGAGGAGCAGTTTGTCGACACGCTGTAGATTGCTCCCAGGTATCAATCGCATCGCTCTTATCTATCAAATCGTCGGCCATCTTTCTGCACGCGAAATACTCCGACCCGAACCGGGCGGTATCGAGCTGTCACAAGAGAACTGAGGTGAGGGAGTTGTTGCTGAGTTCATGACATCGAACACTGCACATACCCAATACGCACTGGCCCAGAACTCAGTGGTGGACAGAGTTTTCAGGTTTTCCACATCTTGGCGCAGAACTTCCGCCACCTGGAGGAACTCGTCGTACTTGCAGGAAGGCGTACGCAGCCCGGCAGGAGAGGTTGCCACAGGAAGAGGCTGCCAAAGGAGTTAGAAGAGTGGGGGAGAGTTTTCGAGCAGATATTCGCGTACCATGCCCTGTGCGTCTACCATGTGAGGACGGGTGACCATCACGCAGTTGGCAACATCAGAAGCCGATGCATAAGTGAGCATGCTTTTCTGGCTGGTCTCGGTTCGCAGAAACAGGACCATCGCCGTTTTGTTGAGAACGTACTTGATCGTTGCTTCCTTCGCCTCAGGCAAGCTGTTCGGAAGAGTTTAGAGGGAAGGTAGTCGGTGGTCTAAGAACAAAGAAGAGAACGCAACCGCACCTTGCAGAGGTAAACAGATTGTCTGTGATGGCAGAGTAGGTTATCCACAAATTGTTGTCGACCGGGTAGTTGGTGTAGACGATATCCGTGAGACTAGGGGCGTAAGGCCAAAGAAGGTTAGGCTGCTCAGTGGGAAGCCGGGCAACCAGGTTAGGCCATCCAACAGGTCTTTGGTTGGGAGCAGACAGCGAATAGTTGGTGGTGCCACACACAAGCTCGGCAGAGGACAACCAGGAATTCAAGAACCCAGACCACAGTGTGAACTCAGAAGCAGCGTGTAGACCGAACTTGTCTAGCAGGAAGGGAAGTAAGCTGACACGCTACCTGTACACACAAATGAGAGAACGTACTTGTATCCATAGTCAAACCCCAGTTGTTCCTCCAGGCGCTCCAATCGGGGTCTCCAACCGAAACGTCGGCCTCCCAGGCCCAGTAGACAACTGTGTCTCCAGCGCCTGCGGGGCAATAGGAAAAGGCCAAGGGCGTTTGCTCGTAGCTCCATGCGTAGTGGGGTGCGGTGGGGAGATTGTCGCCGGACTCATCGAACGTATAGGTGTTGTTCACCCACACCCACAAGCTGGCCCGTATGATGCTGCTTCCCTCGAACCACAGCCCTAACCATTGCGGACAGGGTCCCGACAGTTTGGTGCGATAGTAAACTCGGTAGAACGGATCCCAATAATCGTCCGTAGGTTCGGAGACGATGTCACCGTCTTTCGCGCACGCTGCCAGCTCATTACCAAAGTCGCAATCATCGGCCACCGTCTTCCGGGTTCCGTTGGTGGGAAAATCTAGGCCTCTGATGTAAGCCGTCCGGAGCTCAAACCGGGGAGGAGACCACTACGTACCCTTTACCTGCACCTGAATATCTGCGCTCGTCACCATATCGTAGGGGATGACCGTTCCGTACCAGGTACCGGAGAGCCCTCCATCCTTGGTTGTGGTTTCCAGCACTTGCTCATTTTCAGGGCAAATGTAGACTGACCTCGACGCTCCCTGCCACATGTAGCCATGCTGGATGTCGTCGCTGTTGATATTGTACCACACCTTCCAGAGAATTACTTGGGCACCGCTAATGGCCCTAACGGTTGGTCGCACGTAGGAACACGGGGGGAACTGGGAAGGAGAGAGATAGAATCGATACTGTTCGCGCGTGTAGACCATGCGTTGCTGGTACCAAATTTCGCTGTTGTTGTAGGCTACTGGTAATTCGTACCACTCATAGGCGGTAGAACAGAGATAATCCTCTGCTGCGGTGCAGTTGAAGGCACCAGGGGGCCACGATTCACACGAACCACAGTTGTCGTGCGAGGCGTAGTTGCAATAGCAACGTGATGGGTGCTCGGTGCGAAGGGAGCAGTCCGAGTAGCCACAAGGCACATCCAACGTAAGCATCCGCACCTCGGCGTCGTATTCATTCTCAAATGACGCCACTTCCACAAAGCGGTCGAATACTTTGCCATTAACAACCTGAATAAATTGATCAAAGGACTGTTAGCACTTACCAAGTTGATGAATCCCTAGTTCCTACCTGTTGTGTGGACGCTACCAATTGGGCCGCATGCGAATGGTACAACTCAGTGAGTTGGAGCAGGAGGACCACTAAATAAACGCAAGCCCAGCCACACCGATACAGCATTCTTAGCCCTACAGGGCTGCCTCTGCCCCCTCATGCTCTCGCTAGTTAGAGCAACTGGAGTGTCATGGAATTTCCTGTGAATCTATCCTCGTACGCAATTTGAGCAGAATGTGGCTGGAAAAAGGTATATTACTGATTTGGTAAAATGTTATGCAATCACGCAGACACCGTTTTGGTTGACAAGACCAGAGCAGCAAGTCTGGGTTCCGGTGCAGGTGGCGCCGGCAGTCCTGCAGGAGTTGGGACCGAGGTTGTCAGCCACGCAGACACCGTTTTGGTTGATAAGGCCAGTGCAGCAAGTCTGGGTGCCAGTGCAGGTGGCTCCGGAGGTCCTGCAGGAGTTGGGACCGAAGCCACTGAGAGTCTCGCCACCATCGAGGTCGGCGAAGTGGTCCATATCGAGGCCAGGACCGGCAGTGAGCTCCCAGCTGCCGAACGTAGGGCTGCTCTTCTTCCTGGCGCAGCAATGACACCAGTTCATGTTGCTCTGGCACTTGTCGATGTGGTAGAAACCACCAATCAAGCGGCCGGGTACAGCAGCGCCGAAAGTGAGCTCATCCCTAACACCAACGGGAACGCCGTTGCAATAAGTCTTGGATCCATTGTTGAAGATCTTGTAGTTGTCAGGCAGGTGAGTGGAGAGGCGGCGAATGAAACAGTTGCCCGAGTAACCGTCCGGACCACTCAGCGACCAGTGGTGGTGGCAACGTTCGTTACCGGTGACAGTCGGAGCATCCCTCTCCTGGATCTCGGATCTCTTGGCCAGCACGCAGACACCGTTTTGGTTGACAAGACCAGAGCAGCAGACCTGCGTGCCAGTGCACGTAGCTCCGGAGCTCCTGCAGGTGTTGGGACCCAGGGTATCATTCACGCAGACGCCGCCGACGTTGGCAAGACCAGAGCAACAGGTCTGCGTGCCAGTGCACGTGGCGCCGGCGCTCCTGCAGGTGGTGGGACCGAAGAAATTGGCTCTGTCCTGGCTGTACTGGCCGGAGTCCGAGGTGAACTGCGAAGCTCGACTCATAGCCAGGCGGAGCGAAACGGAGTCGGACACGACGTTGGTTGCAGCAACTCCCTCGGAGAAGATGTCGCTGTCCATGCCGGTATCCTGTGCAGAGAGGCCCTCACAGCAGCGCTCGCACCACCTACGCTCCTGGACAGCGACAGAGGAGCTTCCGCCACAATAAGTGATGGCATCCCAGAAGGCGTCGCATTCCAGATGCGGAGCCAGAGCCGCCGAAGAGTAGCACTGAAGCGCAAGGAGGCACAAGGTCACCGCGAAGACTGTGCGCAGCATTGTTGTAGTCTAGAGGATGGTGCGTAATGGAGAAAACCGAAGAACCAAAAGCCATGTTCTATAGGTGGGACTGTGACCGAAATTTGACTGAAAGTGCCCCTGTAAAAGAAGCAATAACACCCGCAGTACCCCCCTTGGGCGAAGTAGGGAAAGTCTTTCTGGATTGGGCGCCAAAAAACCACAGGCGGGTATCACGGTGTGTGGAAGAGAATTTTCCCTTCACGGTGGGTATTGCGTAGAGGCAGCGTTTGCGAGAAGGAAATATCTAACTTTAACGCAAATTTTCTATTTATTTAGGAGCGCGTGGGCTCTAGCAATACTGGGAGGGGCCAAGTGCGTCGGCAGCCGACGACTTATAACCGGGAGGAAGGAAGGCGGCAACGACAGTTCCTATGCCGCACATCTGCTGATCCTTGATCAACTTCATGTACCCGCCCTCGCCCCAAGCGCTGCCGAATGGAACACGCAATACCCAATACGAGGTATCTTGGGGGCTCTGGGCGTCGTAGTAGCCCATCACCAGCACCGGTTGGTCTGCGTTGGGAACCAAGGGACAGGCGTAGTTGTATTGTACCATTCCACGGTTGTAGTTGCCGAACAGGCCTCCGCCATAGAGCTGGAAGTGGCGGGTTCTGGCGTCAACGGAGGAGATCAGAGGCCCAGTTCGTCCTCTCCTGCTCTTGGCAGTTTGGCGGTAATTCAAGAGGAGGCGCATATCGCTCTCCTGTACGAAATAGCTCATGGCAACGGTAAGGTCACCGACGTCGCTGTAGCCGCAGCCAGTGCCATATCCATCAAGGTAGAAGCGTCGCGACCGTCCTTGCTCCGCGGCGCAGTACCCACGGCCCTGGTACACATAGCTGCTACCATGCCACGTTCCGCGACTCACAGCACTGCTGTATTGAGAAACGGGGTTGAGACCACGGCTGGGCGCCGCGCCAGAGACGCCCTTAGCAAAGGAGCGGCCGGTAATGTATTCCAAGGGGCCGGTGAGAGAGTTGCCGAGGCATGCAGCGTTGCGGAGGTATATGGGAGGTCCACCGCGGTAGACAGCGGCACAATCGACTGCACAAGCAATGTTGCGTTAGCAGCAATCTAAGGGGGTGGATAAGAGAAGGACCCTACTAAGTTGTTGCGCGGAAGCAATGAGGCCTGGGTTTCTACGGGGATCAGAACGAGCGCGAGCTTTGTCCGAATAGGCCTTTTGGGACTGCATGTACATTGATAGCCAATCCGCAGCAACCGTCGCCCAACCTGCCTTGCATGCATAACCTGTAACAGGCACAGGAAGCGCTTGGGCCATCTTAACACGTCGACGAAAGCCATTGGCGTCCACGATACTGCGAGCAGTGTAGTCCACACTGGCGGAGACGGTGATGCCAGTCCGGTTGAAGGTAGCGGAATTCAGAAACGCAACCAGAGATAGAGTTTCTCCATTGTTACCCACATCAAGGAAAAGACCGCCAGTCGAGCCAAGGTAGTCCTCGCTGGAGAGCCAGGCGTAGGGTCCTGTTGAGGACAGATTATAGGGAGCATTATTCGCTATAGCGGTGTTAATATCGGATTGTACAGCAGCCATCAAGTCTGTGTGTGCTCGCATTGCCAAGAAGGTACGCAGCAACTGCTGGTTCCGATTACGGGGAATGGTGTCAACGAAATTGATCCTGTTACGGGAAATATGGTCTTCCCAGTTTGCGAAGCCTTGGGGCTGGAAGAGGGAAGCCACTTGCTTGAACCGCGAGTACCATACCGTCTTCGTCACATCCGACTGCGCCACCACCTGGTCCGCCAGGACAAGAGTTGTCAGCAGCACAACGAGGAGTGCCAGCCAACGCGACATTATTCTGCCAACCTGCCTATCTGAAGTACTACTTGCCTTGTCGAGGTAGTCCAGCCGCGCCTTACCCTTGCGGATAAGCGCTAGAAATCTGGCAGACATATCGATGATAGCATCGTTCTAACGGTAATCGCGGGCACTGGGCAAAAAGGGCGACTCCGCCATTCACAACGTTATCCACCATGCCCAGACCGTCTTCGTTGGTGGTATTTGGAGTATTGCTCCTGTTCGGGTTTGTTGTGGCTGCCTTTGGCACCCCGGCCTATGTGCTGTACGAGCAAACCAGAACAGACAGGATATGCTACTCGATTGCTTCCGTACCCCCGCTAACCCTGGATCAGGCTGCCAATGAGCAGTCAGTGATAGAGGACACAACAGGACTGGGAGCTGGTAGCGTCACGATCACCTCCTGGAACTTACGCGAAGGGTGTGAATCTGGCACCTATACAAATGCATCCGGATTTCCTCGTGGCCTGCCTATCCGTAATCAAGACACCTGCGGTTCCTGCTGGGCCAACGCCCACACCGACTTTGTGACGCTGTGGCACTGCCAGCAAGGCAACACCAACGACTTGACGAAGAAGACTCAAGTAGCGTCTCTGCAGCAGCACAGTACCCTCCCTTTCTCCCATGCATTTCGAGGTGTCCTCAATAACCGACCCCTGCCCTGCTTTCAGTCGACTGCATCCCCTCCGTGACACACAACGGAGTGCGCAACGATGGATGCGGCACAGGTTCGCTGAAGCTCGCCTCGCTGTATTACATGGGCAAACTCACCGCCACCAACATCAAGGGCTCGGGAGCCACCTTCGGATTGGCCTCTGAAGCGGATTATCCGATGACCTACAACAGCGCAGAAGACCGCGTGATTGTTCGGGACCCCATTCACAACCACGGACAATGCATGTACCAGCCGGCTGCGCCCTTCCCATGGGGACAGACGACCCCGCTGGCCACCGCCCCTAAACTGTTGATCGATGTTGGTCCTCTCAGCGAGAGGGATATGACGTATCTGTTCTATGTGAACCGCGCCCCCTTCGCGACCTCGATGTTCGTCACCGATTCGCTCATGATGATTATCGCTTGTACTGGCTCACAAATATCCGGCACGAGCGTCTACAACAACCGTAACGAATGTCCTCTCGGTATTCCGGCCAATCATGCCGTGGTGAACGTGGGCCTGGGAACCACAACCAATGGCAATCCCTTCTGGTACATTCGCAACTCCTGGGGCAGAGCCTGGGGCGACGATGGTCACATTAGGCTCCTTCGCGACTCCACCAACGCGGTTGTTCCGGGATCAGCTGGGTTCCCAGGAGGCAAGGCCATGTGTAGCTTGGGTTACATGAACTCCTACCCCCGCGCTTCGGGTGCATCGGACGACGACAGCTGCACCAGATTCTCCTTCCAATAGTGTAAAGCACCTGCACATTTTTCACGAAGAAATGAACAGCACATGTAACGCCCCAACGGTTCCTCATGCTTCATCTTGCCAATGAACGGGTGCGCATCTCCGCCCATGGAAATTTCGCATTTTCTTCCTATCCAGCAACGAAAGCTGAGCGGGACCATGGCCGAGTTTTCTGCCAGTTCCACCGCGCTACCTGGAGATCCCCCTTGGATTTGGCGTGTAAGTCTGGCTCCAAGATGGGGCCACTTTGGCAGTGCGCTTGACCAATCGAATCTCCATCTCGGCATGTGTGCACAACTGTCGTTGTACCGTGTAGCTCTGGTCTGCGCACTGGTGCTGGCAGCCGTGGCTGCTGGTCATGATAACGATCCACGTATTGCGACCAGACAAACAGGGTCTCAACAAGTGACGAGACAGGTTTATCTCTGGCAGAGTGATGATAATGCCGCAAACCGGTTCTTGAGCGCTCAAGGATCACAGTTGACGGGACGTATGTATTTTCGAAAGACGTACGTTACGCTCTATCCCCTATTGAGCTCCGTTGTTTACACATGGTGTATATGGTTGTTACAGACCTGGTGATCCGATTACAATAGACGGGGTGGTCCAGCCGATCAACATCACTATATTGCAGAATTCAGTTGGGGAACGAAAGGCTAAATTACAATTTGTGCTTGACGGGACTGTGCTGGATCTCAAGATTCATTACACCGTTAACCCCCCGGAAATGCAGCTCTTCGACCCCCAAATGACACCCGCTTTCCTGGCGGACCAATACGACGACTGGACCGACGAGTGGAACATCGATTCTACCCTTCAGCACGACGGCACTGAGTCGGTATAGTACCCTTAATTATGCCACTCGCTTCCGTCGCTCTGCCGTGTTCTTGAAGCGAAGCTCATATTGCCTCTTGCCACTCCTCCCCAACCTCAGGTACGACTCTACGTCTACGCTGGTGGGGACCGGCCATACAACCTTGCCCTGGCGTGGCCTACATCTGTAAGCCTGACGGAAGCCACCCAGTATCTGCGCATGATCGGTACCGGCACTCCTGCCTCCCGTCTCCAAACAAAATTACGTGTGCTCACCTTGCGTTGCTTCAGATGTGGACAAATTTCCCTTCTCCAGCGACAGGACAGTTATGTCCTCCGTTCCACTATATTCATTTGATGAGGCAGTGTACAACAACAGCTGCACCTCTCTAGTTAAGATTGATATGCACTTGGTCAACGAGTGCGGTTTATCGTTAACCGACATTTGCAACGTACCGAACGGGATGTCGGCAGGCGACCACTTGGCATGGAAGCGATCTGTGGCCCGGATCAGTACCACCTGCGCCAACGATCTGGCACGATTGGAGGGCTGCTGCGGTCAGATGGACAACACTACTGCGGCTTCCGGCGACACGTCCTACGCGTTGCGCCTGATCCCATACAATGATTTCCAGGCTGCTCTCTCGCAGTGCGTGACACAAGATTCTATTCTTGTGGCTGGCGGCACAAATGGAAATCAGGCAGTACCTTCGCCTGATGCCTTCAACGTCACTTCTCTCTG
Source organism: Acanthamoeba triangularis (assembly GCA_902749335.1). Lineage (NCBI taxonomy): Eukaryota > Discosea > Longamoebia > Acanthamoebidae > Acanthamoeba > Acanthamoeba triangularis. The sequence goes on from CACVKS010000398.1 coordinate 17,214, forward strand.
CTATCGCATGATGTTTTCCCAAAACGCCGTCAGGCCCTACCTTAAGGCAGCATTCTTCTGCCTGGCCAACCAGCTTTACCCCCAGTTCGGGGCTCCAGGCGCTTACTACGAGCCCGAGGCCTACTTCGAAGAGATGTGTCTGAGCGGCACGGATATGTATAGGGCCTACAACACCACAGCGTATGCTGCGCTCTTCCCCGTCACTCCTACCGGGCCAATCCAGCCCCCTATGGGCGGACCAATCCCGCCCCCAGCAGGTGGAAATACTGGCGGCTCCGGCACCACGAGCGGCACCGGCACCACGGGCGGCACCGGCACCACGAGCAGCTCGTCGACCGGGTCGTCGACCGGCAGCTGTCCCTCCGGTTGGCAATTGGCCTACTCTTCCAACGGTAACCCTTCGCGCTGCTACAAGCGTGGATCGCCATGCGCCTGGGTAAATTGCACCAGTACGTGCGCTGGTATGAACGCGTACCTGGCCACTTTCCGTTCCTCCTCGGAGTTCGGCGTTATAGGCGATGTGTGCGCCGCCTCGGGCACTGACTATTATGATGCCGGTTGCTGGCTCAACGGCGTGGTTAATAGCGGATACGACTTTTATTCGCCGAGCAGGACAGCGTGGCACTGGGACAATGGTAATGATAGCAGTTATCTGACCAGTGCAACCTCCAACTGGGATGGCTCCGAGCCCAACGGTCGCTGGAACGGTAATGATGAGGGATGCCTGCAGGTCTTCGCGGCGAACAAAAAACTGAACGACTATGCCTGCGCCGGCTACCTTGCGGCCATGTGCATGGTGGACGCCAGCTAAAGGTCACCCTTGCAGCCTTCCACGACGCTTCACGCAACGGAGAGATCCCTTCAAAACTAGAATTACAATACACACATTTTTAAAGGAGAGCGACAAGTTTGTGGATGCGCGCAGAACCGAGGAGGGCCGACGTGTTGGGTAGCGGGGACGGACGATCCTGTGGTCCGCAGCAGAGATCCCTGGTGATCTTGGCTGACACCACACTTCAGGCAGGATCCACAAGAGGGAGGATGTTAGCCAAGATCATATA
>CACVKS010000399.1:0-18237 GCA_902749335.1 Acanthamoeba triangularis
GGGCGGGCGCTGGTCGCGAGGGAAGTGCCGGGGCGTAGGCCGGGCCAGCATCGGCGTGGTAGACGGGCGGCTGCAGACCCGCCCCACCGTAGTGGCTCAACGGCGGAGGCGCGGGGGTAACACCCCAGCTGGGTGTGGTCTGCTGGCTCGGCATGGGCTGCAGGTAGCTGTAAAGATAAAGATGCAGAGGTGAATATGGAAACTTGAAGCAGTGAAAGAGGGTGCTGATGAAACATGGACGTACTTGGGCACGTAGTTGGAGGAGACCTGGCCAGTGTGGCCGTAGGACTTCTTTTTCTTGCGGAAGAACATGTCTGTCTGTGGGGATGTGTTGAGCAGGTGGGTGGACGAGTGTGAAGTTGAAGAAGAAGAAGAGTAAGTGTCGCGCTTTTGTGAGTGACGCTTGCGGGTTGTAAGACTTGACTGCTGCGAAGTGCGAGGAAAGAAGCGCGAGTGGTCGCGGGTGGGTCCGTAGAGGGGCGCTTGAACACCCGCAGCCAGCTTGCGCCCGCTCAGGCGCGGCAAAGCGCCCGGAGATACCAGCGAAAGAGTAGTTTGATTCGCGTTGCTCCGGCCCGCTCACCCAACCCGCCATTGCTGACACCAGATATCGTTCCCGTAACGTGATTGCACAACCAGTTATCTTTCAGTTCTCCAAATATATTGTTGATATGGTTGATATGTCGTATATTTGTGGGTAATATAGTAGTGTATAGTAGTCTACATGGCGGAGAGGATTTGGTCGAAGGCGAGGAGGACGAACGAGGAGACGGTGCTCACCAGCACGTTGGCCAGGGCGCCGGCGAAGAACCCCTGTAGACCCTCCGTCCGCCAGATCTCCCGCGCGCATTCCAGCGCCCCGCCATAGGCCTGCGGCGTCAGCGCCGCCACCATCACTCGTCTCCTGCAACGTGTGCGGTGAGCGTGTGCGGGTGTGCGTTTCGTGTGTGCGGTGCGCGTGCGGTGGTGCGTACCGGATGGTGTCGAGAGGATAGGCGACGAAAGCAGAGCCGACGGTGACGCCGACTGCGGTGAGGAAACAGGCCCAGTCGTTGCGCTTGAGCTTGGCCGGCAGGAGGTAGAGCGCGAGGTCGTAGGCGCCAAAGTAGAGGCCCCGGAACACCAGCACGCCCGCCAGGCTCACCCCGAGCCCGTGGTAGAGGCCCCCGAAACCGCTGCGCGCCACCGCCTGGCGCCACACGTCCCACGTCCCCTCGAACTGGTGCTCCACCGCCCCTGTCATTCTGCGTGTGAGCAACACACCACACACACACACACACACACACACACACACACCGCACATGCGACAACACGACACACGCACCGCTGACGCTACGACGCCCGACGTCGGCCATGAGCTGCACGCTGGCAAAGTGCAGCGGGTAGATGATCGTCAGGGTCGCGGCGCCGGCCAGTGCGCCGGCCGCGACGCGGGAGGCGAACCAGAGGGCCACACGTCCTACATTGCCGGCGGCCGGCCCCGACGGCGGGTGGTCGTCGGTGGTGTCGACGCTCGCGGCGCCCGCCCACAGCGACGGCAGCAGGGCGCGGAAGTAGTCGCGGAGCCCGAAGCTCAGCGCCTGCGAGGGGAAGTAGGCAATGATGGCCGGCAGGAAGCCGCGCCACAGGCCCCGCACGCCCTCGGCGTCGATCACACGGCCCACGGCCGACCCGAAGGGACTGTCTACGCTGCCTGATAAGCCGCAGTGAGCAACCAGCACGTGTGCGGGCCGTGTCATGAGTTGGTGTGGCGTGGGCCAGGCGGTTACCGGTGGGTGGAAGGCGGCCGAGGCGATGCAGTTCGCAGTCGAGCTGGAGCAAGTTCTTGGTACGGTCGAACGGCGCGGTGGCGCCCTCAGCCACCACCGCTTGCGCAGGACCCTGCGTTGGATTTGATTTATTGATTTTTTTTATTTTTATTTTTATTTTTTGACAAATATTTTCTCTATTTAAATCCGATTCTGGCAACAATCAATCAAGAAGGACAAGGGGGCATCATCCGTACCATGAGGTAGGAGGTCCATAAGGGCGAAGTGTTGTCTGCCATGCTGTGCGAGAAGAAAATGGAAGGGCAGTATTTTGCTGTTGGTTGCCCTTCACCTCTTTCTTGTAATTTAGTGGGCTTACCCTAGATAAGGCACACGCCACTTCACTCTCAGAGAGCCAGGGCCAGAACCCATACTCAGCCTGCTGCTTGTTGAAGAAGATGGTGCGTTGGTGGTAAACAAATAATTTAAATGGGAGCTACAGTAACATTATCATCAACAAACGTCGCTAGGACGCACACACCACACGAACGCAGCTGGAAGCAAGCACACACACGGGGGTACACCCAAAAGATAACTTGTTGCGGCTATTTGATGGTTGTTGGTGCGTGCTTGCAAGCTGCCTGTGGGGCTTGCGAGCATGCGAGGTGTTTACATGAATTCCTTGAGGTAGGACTGGGCGACGATACGAGCGCGAGCGTTCACGCCGAGCTTCATCTCGCTGATCTCCTTGTCGATGTCCTGTGCGTGAGCCAAACATAAAAAGATGTGAGTTGTGCGCCAAGGAATCAGAGTAGACAAAGAGTGACGGTCGCTGTTGTGGGACAGGAGACGCACCTGCATGAACTGGATGATGAAGTCCACGATCTTGTGCTTGAACATGGACTCGGTGTGGAAGTTGGTGATCAGGAAGGAGATGTCGTAACCCTTGATGGGCTTCCTCCTGAGGACGACGAAGTTCTCGGCACGCTGGGCCAAGAAGCGCATGAACTTCTTGCAGAGAATGGTCTCGAGCTCGTCGGCCTGCTTGATGCAGATGGAAATTCTGCGTGACCCCAACACGACCAACACACGAACGTCAGCGACCCTACCATGGTTCGTGTTGTCTGTCTTGTTTTGAATTATTTATCATTTTCTCTCTTCTTTTCCCCTTCGATCGATTGCGCGCGTAGCGCGATTGTACGCAGCGCGCTAATTAATGATGGGGGGGAGAGTGGAATGTGTACCTGATGGAGTTGATCGAGCCCTCGATGAGGACCTTCTCGTTCTTGTTGCGGCTAATAACTACAGGGTTGAGCAGCAGCTCCTTGTTGGCCCTGAGTAGCGTAAAAACGAGCGAATTAGCGAACGAGTAGCGCAACATTCACACTTGAACGTTGACGAATGCGCTGCCCACACGAGATTGGCAGGGTCTCGTGCTTGTCGTCTTGCACTAAATGGTGATGAGCGCGTACCTAGCCTCGACTTCGGGCTTGTTGTGCCTCTCGACCACCTGAGAAGCGAAGTTCTCAAGACACATGGCCGCAGTGAGGGTCTGCCTGATGCAGTTCAGGTAGGGGGCAAGAGTGCTGGTCGCCTACATTGAGCGATCGAGAATGAAGAGGGGTGAGGAATTGATTAATTAACCACAATGGTTAATAATGGCTGTCGCTGAGGTGACACAAATTGCGCGAGTGTGTGGACTGCGTAAATGCCTCCTTGTGCAGGGTGATCTTGTGTTGAGGCAGTTAGGGCCTACATTGAATTGCCATTCTACACAAGATCACCCCAATGCGCAAGAGATTTGGAAGAGGCCCACACCTCCATCCCCACCAGCGCTGCCACAAATTGAGTTCAACGCAAGGCGTACCATTTGAGTCAATCAAAGAAGGAGTGGTCGCGTGTCGTCTAAAGAATTACACAGAGAAGCCAAAGAGGCAAATAGATTGGGCGAGTGTCTTAGGTTTGGCGTCTGGGGCAACACCCACCCACAGTCTTCCCCTCGCCAAATTGCCCCAAGTCCGCGTCATCTCCGCTCGCATTGGCTGCCGCACCGGCCACTCCGTATTGGGTAGACCTGAAATTCCAATGGTCGAATTTCAAGAATGCAAAATAGTTTATTATTATTTGACAATGACAGTGGGCCCATGGCCAGAGATAAAAGAAGTAGTATTTATCTTTGTTTGTGGTTAGCTACAAGGAAAGGTCGCATAGAAGGGGAAGCTGCGTAGTACGCAGGGGGAAGACGGGCGAGTGTACATGTATGTCCAGTGGTGGGCAGGAGAGAGAAGTGAGAGAGGAGAGTTTGGTGGGAGTGTGCCGTAGGTCTCTCATGACGACGTGGTGTGGTGGGTGCGCTGGGCGATGAGGCTCTCCCGCTCGTCGACGAGCTTCCTCTTCTTCTTCCTGAAGTACTCCATGAACTGTCTCATGAGGTCGCTCTCGGCCTTGGCGTCGAGCTTCTCCCTCTCCCTCTTCAGCTTCTCCTTCTTCTTCTTGTAGTCCACCAGGTTTTTGCTGCGCCCACAAACAACACACCGTCAGCACCCTCCAGAGTGAGCAGGTCATCATTGTCGTCGTACCTCCACAGAGAGTCCCTGGTCTGTGTGAGAAGCGACTTGTACTTTTGGATATCGTTCCAGAACCGTTCCTCCAGCTCTGACACCTCGGGATCGACCTACACGGCGCATCGATCAGAAACACGAGGTGACACACATGCGGTGGCTACGAAGAAGAAGAAGAAGAATCGAGGGGATGTGGGGTACCTCTTCGCCCTCCTGGTGAGACACCGTTCGCTCCCACTCGAGRCGGATCTTGTGTTCGGCCACCTCGAGCTTGCCCTCCCCGCCAATGGACATCGTCTCGCCCATGATGTCGGCYGAGATCGGGTTCTGTTGGCTTCGCGTGCGCGGGCGCACCTTCCTCTTCACCGCGTCCACCTCCGAATATAGCGATGCTGCAGCCACGGACATGGGGTCAGCCAGACGCCCTTTTGCGCTCAACCGTGGTAGCTTACCTGTCCTGCCGCGCTTGCGAGAACTGGCAGACGATCCGTTGGGGGCGCTCAGGTGAGGCGTGGTCTCGCTGGAGGTCATGCCGCTCTCCTCGCCTTCGTTGTCCTCGCCAAAGCTCCACCGCTCCTCCTCCCGGTTGTGCTGCGCCGCTGGGCTCTCGGCCTCCTTACCGCTCTGCTGTTGCGCCTCCTCGTCTTTACATTCGGGCTGCAGCTCGGCGGCCTGCTCCCGGCACTGCGGGCAGAAGTAGTCCAGGTGGTTGGGGTTGGAGTCGTCGTAGATGGACACGTCATCGATGTTGTCATCTGTACATGTGAAGCAGTCGGGCTTGTATGTTAGCGGGTGGAATGTCAGGAATGTACTTGGGGGGCACGCACCCTTGGCCAACAGCCACTGTCCACAGCTATCACAGCAGATCCAGGGGCTGTCTTCCTCCTCTTCGTCATCGTCATCATCTTCGTCGTCCTCGTCTTCCTCCCCCTCCACATCCTCCTCCTCGTGATTCTCCTTCTCCTGCTCCCTCTTCACCCTTTTCTCACTTTTTGTCCGCAGTCGCTCGGAGGTCGCGTGCTGCTTGCCGTCCTTCGTCCTCTTCTTGTCCCCTTTGGCCTTCTTCGCCGATTGGAGTCCACACGAATTGCACAAAAACTCACCATCGGGACCTGTAGCGTGAGCGAAGAAGAGGAGGAAACCCTGGTCAGCAACTCCGCACCAGGACACGCACACGCACACGCTTGTTTGCAGAGCGCGTGGGCATACCCTTCCTCCATTTACACGCGGCACCCTTGCCCGCAGAGGTCGCTCCACACGTGCAGGCATAGCCTGGTGGAGGAGTCATCATGCGACTGCGCTTCCGACTAGAAGCGTGGAAAAAGAAAGAAAGAAAAGAAAAGAGAGGGAAAAGTATGCGTGAGCGAGGTGGCGGCGCTTTGGAGTAGGGGCTGCAACTAACCTTTTGCCGTTTGACTCCGACGAGTTGGTCGACGCGTCAGTCACCACGATGGCGACCTTGGTTTCAGCGCTGCCCGACGCCGCACCGCTGTTGAATATGAACGTGCTCGAAGCAGACGCGGCAGCGATGGCGCTCGATGACGAGGCAGCACCAGTGCCGGTGGGCGAGGACGGAGCTGGTGGGGGCGCCATCAGCGTGGCGGCGGTTGCGACGGCCGCCGGAGGCAGCATGGCCGTGCTCGTCGCGCCGTCCTCTGTCTTGACGATCACGGCGGGCTTCTCTCCCTCATCCGCCTCTTCTTCGGCGCGCTGCTTCTTCGTGCCGGCAGCCCACGCCTGATTTTGCTGCTCACGACGAGAGTGTAAGTCGGGGAGAAAGGCGAGCCTTTTGCCCGGATAGGGTCTTGGGGTACCTTCTTGGATCGAAGATTGACGAGCCCTCCGGGCAGGGTCGTATCATACTGCAGGGCGAAGACAAGGTGAGCGATCCCAGCTTGGCACCAACAGAGCGAGTAGAGAAGAGAAGGCAAAAGGGGCATACATGAAATCGGGGATTGGTCATGAGAGTGAGCTTGACGCTGTCCTTGATCTCGGCATCAGATAACGGGTGGCGACGAGCCCAATTCTGTTTGTATATACAAGTAATGACACGGATGAGTAATGAACCGCGGCGCGAACGCGGCTCGGGCTGGCGCGTACCTTAATGACATACGCGGCTATATAATCCAAACTGTACTGCCCACTTTCGCTTTCCTCCATGGCGCGCATGATGCAGTCTGCACACGGGCAAGGCAACGCCAAAAGTTGTCAGATCGCTGAGCGAGATGGGTCCAAGGGTCAATGAATTGGGCAGAAAAGGACACACTGTGGCGTACCGATTTGGGGCTCGTAGTACTTGATCTCCGAGCTATCGGTGTCTTCGTCCCTGGGGCTCAAAGTCCAGCACCCTTCGTTCTCAGCATCCCGCTGCACGAATCCGGATTCAACACAGGAACGGTAAGACAAAGAAACAGACAGTACAACAGCTGGTCGAGGTCGCAAGTGCATACCGCAAAGATGGAGGCGTTTCGCAACTGCTGCATCACGTGCTTGCGACATTCTCCCACGTTGTAGGGGATCATGTCTCCTCCACGAACCAGATCCCAATGCTGCAAAGCAGACAAAGAGTCAGAAGGGAAGGGGGAAGGCGATCAGAAGGAGGCAAGGAGGCAACGGGTACCCGTCTTAAGTACTCGAGGATAGTGTCAACGTGGCAGGAGCCAATCTGCGAAATCAATTTCCTCATCAAGGCTGGTGCAGGGGGTGAAGTTGAATGTAGCAAATTAGCAACAATGATGTAGAAAGCAATCCTTGCAAAAGAGGGGACTCACCTTGCAACTGAGTGCCATTGATGAACATGCAGGCGCTGTCGCTTCGGCTTCTCATTCGCACGTTTCTTCGCGCTTTCAATTTCGATTGATCCCTGGACTTGTCATCGCCCAATTCTGCAAGGCCTGCCCCAGCGGCTGCCTCGACGCCCGCGATGTTGTTGAAGGCGAACGGAAGCTCGCCCCGTGCCCGAAGAGACGTCGAATGGGGCTAAGCCCATCGAAGAATGATGAGATTAATCACGATGAAACGAAAGAGGGCTTTTGATGGGAAGAGAAGTTGTACCCCGAGTTCTTGCTCTGCTTGCGCGTACTTCTGCTTGAGGCCAAGCAATCGCTGATAGAGCTCGTCTGACTCAGCGAGAGCATCAAGAAGACCTCCTTTGCCGCTGTGGAAGAATTGGCGTTGTGAGTGCGATTTGTAATCCGTAGATGAGGAATGGAACAAAAATTGAGAACATGGAACACAACGTGATAGGAAAAGAGAATCGGGTGAATGGAACAGTGGATGTAGAAGAAACAAATTTGTAGATCTGCAACCCAAGCAAAAGCTAGAGAAGGCCATTTAAATGGGTGGAAATGGAAATGGAGATGGAGATGCGCTGGGAGATTTGATTCACAAAAGAGGCCTCGTACCCTTGAAGAGACATATCGTGGTCGAGAAGTTCGCTTGTTGGTTCAAGTATCTGGGGTTGCTTGCCGGATTGTGAATCGATGAAAAATTGATCGATCGATGAGGGGTAGGCTTGTAGAGCAAATCAGGTGGTAGATGGAAGATCGCGGGTTATTCGCCGCGTGCGTGCTCGGGGTACTCCTTTTCCCTCTCCAATGCTCGAGCCGATTGCAGCGAGGGTTGAATCCTACGAAATTGGGGGCAATCGCGCACAGAGAATCGTGCTTCAATCTCCCAAGTGCTTTGAGTTGTCGCGTTTTCACCAGCTGCTGTGCATGCGAGAATCGCCAGCCGCGATCGATTGATGGATCTTGTACAGCTGCCGAGGCGTGGTAAATCGAGAGATCGTACGACTTATTTTCGCCACCTCTCCCTTCTCGACCAACCCCAAGCTCGCCGCCAGCAAGAGCCGCAGTGCGCTCGGTCGTCGTCGACAATGTCGACGCGGAACAAAACGGAACCTGAAATTTCCACTGAACCGAGGTCTGGATCGCTTTCATCCAATTGGTTCGTCCGTTCTTCGCCGAAATCAAAGGCCAAAAACACAAAATCCCAGAAACAGAATAAATAAATGAATTCCAAACGCGATCCCAGCACATCGCCAGCGCCCCCCGCTACGCCCTCCGCGAGCACTGGCCGGTGCCCTTCTTGTTGGCTTTCTTCTTCCACCTTCTTGATCACCAGAGGTCGCCTTCTTGGTCATCGTCCTCGGTCTCCCACGAGTCGTACCTATTCTTGAGGAAGTTGTCCTGATGACGATCAAGAAAGCGACTTGAAGGTTAGCGCAGCCAGCGAGTGTCGAGTGGTTCACGCGCACCTGTTTGAAGAGCTCAAGGAAGGGCGATCCAGGGCAGGGACCGAGCAGGTTGAGATCGGTCTTGAACTTGAAGATGATCTCGTCCAACGACTTACACTCAGTCTTGCCGATCCTGTAAGGAGTCGTGTCAGCCACACACAAAAAGATGGAGGAAGGAAAGCAAGGTGTTGGGTACAGATAGTTGAGCCCGGGCTCGTGGTAGACGCGGAAGTGTTTGGCTCCTCCCCGGCGACTGTGAACCGTAATGGCGTAAGAGCCCGGCTTCGACGTGCTGAATCTGTTTTTCGTTTGTTCGTTTGTTAGGGCAGTCCGTCAGGCGCTTGCAACCACAGTGGGCGAGGACAATGACGATGAGTTGGTACCGGAAGAGGAAGGCGCCTTTGTTGGCCTTGCACACGGCTTCCTCGGCCTCCTTGCCCGAGATCCGACCGAAGAACCACGGCTTGGCGCATAGCTCGTTGATCTGAAGAGATCAACATCAACGTCAGCCGATGGATGTCGCACAGAAGAGGGCCGGAGCCTTAGAAGGCGCGCGTACTCGATCGATGACTCTCCATCCTTTCTCTAAAGGACCGAACCAGTGCGTCATGTCAGAGAAGGTCTTGATGGTCACTATTTCTTTGTTCTGTTCGTCTGTGTGAAGAAAGAAGAAGTCAGTCATCACTTGCTCCTACACGATGAAGGAGGAGCGGAATCCACGTACGCAGTTCCTTGAGAATTGCAAGCAGGCAGCTGCACTTGACGTCGTTCTTCTTGTTGGGCTCGGGGAGACCCAAGAACTCGTAGAAGGACTGCTGGAACACATCCAGCTCGACTTCGTTCTGCTCGGTAACAAAACCGCGGCAGCGCCAAGGTGAGCGCTTGCATTTCGGGCGGCCACACGCACGTAGACAGAGCGGAGAGGGCGACTAACCTTTCCGGAGAAGGTGGTGCTCCAGAACTCGCGCGCCAACGGGTCCGAGATGCTCGTCTCCAGGAGGATGTCTCGCAACCTATAGGCCACATCAGAGAACTTTGGTCGCGCTTCCACATTGCTATCCCAGCAGCCTGCAAGAGTCCATGCCAGAGACAAGGCGCATGAGTCGTGCACAAGTCGTGTGGGTGTCGTTAGTGGTGAGTTAAAACGAACTCTGTGCCAGGGAACCCAGGCTCTCCGGCCACTCCTCGTCGATTGCTGGCCGGTGCTGCCGTATGCTGACCCCTTCGATCAAAGCACCCAGCGACTTGTAGTCAGTGAAGGCCTGCTTCAGCGAGCACAGCTCCTGCAAGAGTTGAAGAGAGAGAGAGAGAGAGAAAGGTGTGAGCGAGCTGGAGTGCAAGAGGTCCCCCTCTTGAGGAAAAAGAAGGCGGGAGCGAACCCAAAGCAATATCCCGAACGAGTAGACATCGGCCGCTTGCGCGTCCATGGCACTCGTGTCGTCATCCTCAACTCCCTCGTCGTCTGTGCGCGCAAGGAGAGTAACGGGCAAAACGTGTGAGGGGAATGCCTGATAACAAGAGGCAGCACGAACTGGGGGCAGGCAGCGTACTGGATAGCGATCCGCGCCTCTTCTCCTTGACCAGCACCTCGGGTGCCTTCCAGTGGTAGTCCGACAGCGTGGGAGGTCGGCCCTTGCGGATGGATCGGTAGCTCCTAGAACGATGATAGAACGAACAGGGGGTCAGTCAGTCATCCGCCGCGCGGCACGGGCCTCCCAAGTTCAAAGAAGGCGAACGAGGGTACCGGAACGCCCAGCATGCCAGGAAGGCCTCTTGTGTTTTCAAGTCGAGCTGAAGGAAAGAAAGCGAAGAAGAAAAAGGGAGGTCAATCGTGACTAAAAGGTGCACGACAGCGGCCATGGGTGGAGCGGGATGCACAGCTTTGAGTCCGCTCACGTACGTGGATGTGGCGCAGGTTCACCTGGCCATGGAAGTAGTCTCCGGCCTTGTCGTAGAGGAAGCGCAGTGCCTGGGCAAGCGACACACAAGCGAGGCAGACACGTCAGTCATGTGGTGGTGGGAGCGTTCGTGTGGCCAACTCGAGCGTGCGAGACACGGCACAACAACTCGAGTGGGCGTGAGGACGGGCGCACCTGGGCGATGCTCAAGGCCCACCCTATCCGCACCTCGAGCGAGGGCGACTCTTCCCTCTTCTGTTTCAGCAGCTGGTCTGCCGTAATGTCGCACCTTGGTGTGGCCGTACACGGCGAAGCGCGGGTCAGCAGCGACATGCGTTGCAAACACGCGGCAGGGGCGGAGCACGCACTTCTTGCTCACGAGAAGGTAGTCGATGGTGCCGTCTTCGTCGTTGGCGAGCTCCTTGCTGGCACCGACCACCGGCAACAGCCCCGGGTGCGCAAGCTCGCTGGACGGTGGGCGAAAGACCACCAAGGGGGGCGCACGTCAGTTGTGGTGCACAGCGTGGACTTCATCTTGCTGCGGCCAAGTAATGTAGGCCTGATGAAGGAAATGGAAGAGATGAAAGCGAGCACTAACCTTACGCTTTGTTGTAGTTCCTCATAGAACGCATCCTCCTGCGCATCGTGAATGACCAATCTCTGCGCAACGACCTCGGGTAGCCCCTTCACGCTCGCCTTCCACGCATCGCCCAGGGAATCATCACCCACCACCTCCTTCTCGGAGACGTAGATGGCAGCTCTGGGGATGAGAGCCGAAGTAGAAGATGTAGTACTTGGGATGGAGTCTCGTGCACGAGTGGCTGGAGATGAGGGGGCAGATGAGAAGGGAGATGGCGATGGCGAAGTGGAGGCTGAAGACCGCGGCCTCGCGTTCAGGGAGTGCATGTTATGATGTCACTTTTCTTCCGTTTTCTTCAACACGACCGTCTTTTTCCTTTCAATAGCTGAATTGGCAGATCGGATTGGCGCCAAGAATCATGTGCGCCGTCGTCGATGTGCTGGTGGCTTGCAAGAAGTGCCTTCCAACTAATAATCTCCAGATTGGGCGAAATGGACGCTCGATTTTTCAAAATGAAATCGCAGACAGACCACCTCTACTCTCGTCGTTCGGCTGAGAAAGAGAAGGAAAACAAACGTGCGAACGAAAAGAAGAACCCAGATGAATGTCGGTGCGCTCCTTGATCGCTTGTGTTGCTTGAAGTCCCAAGGCCGGTAGCTCCGTTCCCGGTGCTGGTCTGCCCACCAGTGCTCGGTGTGGACCTTCTTGTAGAATTGCCTTCACTGAAGACACCTCTTCACCCTGATACTCTCTTCTCCGGGCTTCTTTCTTGTCCTCGGTGGACCCTGATCACCTCTGGTTCACCAAGGATCCTTGCGTGGTGGTCGAGCTGGCTGAGTCCAGCCCCGTGTGCCTCGCGCACCATCACCGCCGGTCATCAGGCAGTTGTCTGCCGTCCCGCGTTTCTGACTGTTTGGCATTTGCTTTTGGAAAACAAATTCAAAAAAAACAAAAAAAGTTGTTCGAGTTCTTCTGCAACGTTCGACGCCACGCTAAGGTTGTACATCGTTCTTACCAGCAGCACACCAAGACACCCCACGCAGTATGGCCGCCAAAGATAAGGAATAGTACGTCCTCTTTTAAGATATAGATAGAGATATTCATATTTTTAATCCACGCGCAACTCCATCTTCTCTTGAGCTCTATCTGCGTTAATTCTGCTCCTTGTGCCCTTACACGACCTGATTTTGTTTTATAAAATTACCTTCGGTCGCGACAGCGACCACCTCTTCAAGATCGTCATCGTGGGCGACAGCGGTTGTGGCAAATCATCCCTTCTCGTTCGTTTCACCGACGGCAACTATTCCGACGTCTACATCTCCACCATTGGCGTCGATTTCGTATGTCCCATCTCCTACCACCACGCATCTCTTCATCATTCCTGCACCACTGTGCCACGTGGCGGCTGCTCTTGCGATTGACAATCAATCTTCTGCAGAAATTCAGACAGCTGAGGCTCAATGGCAAGAACATCAAGCTCCAGATCTGGGTACAGTCCACCATGTCCCTTCTTCTCTTCCCGTCTCCTTCTTCGTTGGCCTTCTCTTATCTCCCTTCTACGCGATGAATATAGGACACTGCGGGCCAGGGTACTCTCCTCATACTCTCCTTCCCTTATCTTGCTTGCAATCATCACATCCTACAATCATCACATCCGGCGCGTCTTCCTCACCACCTCACCTTGCTTATCTCTTTCCTTGCCTACCACTTCTCTTCCTAGAGCGCTTCCGAAATATCACTGCAAGCTTCTATCGGTACCCTTCTTCTTTTTCGATCCCGTGTGTTTGTTTGCCTTCTCCTTAGCGGGTCGTGCTTGTCGCTTGCGTGCCGTTTGTCGTGTGCGTGTGGGCGATACCAGGGGCGCGCACGGCATTGTGCTGGTGTATGATGTGACGAACAAGACCTCGTTCGACAACGTCAACTCGTGGCTGGATGACATTGCTCGCCACCACGGATACGGTTCATCGTCGTCGAGCCTAGTGAACAAGCCGAGCATCATCCTGGTGGGCAACAAGTGCGACATGCCCAAGAAGGTGGTCCCCACCGAGACCGCCCAGCGATTTGCTGAGAAGAACGGGCTGCAGTTCATCGAAGCCTCGGCCAAGGATTCGTCCAACGTGGAGACCGCCTTCGTCAACCTGGTCTCGGAGATCCTCCAACAGACGTACGCTCCTCTACAACGCATAGGCCGCACCCTGCTTGGCCACTTCTCTGACGCGACCCACGTCATGAATTGGCGGGCGCAGTGAAGCCAGTGGTGGTGGCAGCATCGGCGTAGGGGCGGCCACTGGCATCAAGCTGCAGGATCCGGCCGCGCCGCAGAGTAGCGGCTCGTGCTGCTGGTGATTGATTGGCCAAGCTAGGGTCGCCTCAATTACCCCTTCCCACCTCTGTAAGTGCTTTCTTCGCGTGTACATATCCCCTATCCACAGTCATACATCTACATGTCGCCCAACGTGAGCCTGCCCACTTCTTGCGCTTTATCGCCAACCCAATCACAGAACGGAAGAGCTCTGGTTCAGGAATGTGAAATATTTGAAGGGTGACATGTTGTGACCTCCCTTTTTTGCTTCAAGTGGACCCGAGGGAGACGAGAACAACGGCCGAGGCGAGGAAGCAGATGCGGAAGTAGTTGACGAAGGAGTCGGGGCAGGGGCAGTCCCGCTTGACGCAGATGTAGTAGATGGGGGCGATGATGATGTAGAACGGGAAGACGATCACCAGCATGATGAGGAAGATCAGCCACAGGAACAGCTCCAGGATACCGGCGATGATGGCCCAGAACAGCTTCCCGATGCCGTCGTGGTCCTTCCACATCGCGCGGACGAGGTAGGTGGGTGCTCGTAGCTTGGGCAACTTCTGCAAGAATACAAGATATGGGGGTAAGGACTACTTTAGGTTTGGGCCTATCTGGCGATGGAACTTGCAGCAGGGGTGTACCATAGTAGGTGGTGTGGTGGCAAAGTTGGTTAGTTAAAGAACGCCGGCGGCCTTTCTTCTTTTCTTTATRRCCGTTGSGTCGGTTAGCCCACGGTGTGCGGGCGCACTGAACTGGGCTCAGTCCGAGGYCCCGGAGATGCTCGCCCGCACACCGGCCACCACTTTCCGCCCCTGCAAAGTAAATTACTTGCAAGATTTTGGCCGCTGGTCTGATTGGGCGAAGGAATAAACCTGAAGTGGCTGGAGAAATGAGATCAAGAAACCAAAAGAAAAATACTATGCTCTCGTCCACGGAGGTTCGTCCACGCCCCCCCCCCTCTGCATCGAGTTCGGCATGTTCCTCTGACACTCGGGCGTTGCAGCTGCTGGCTCTGAACCCGGACATGTCGGCCGGCGATCGGGTGGCCGCCCTGAACTCGCTCGTGCTTCAAAGCGCGTGCGATGCCGCCGCTCAAGAGGTTCTCCCAAAGGCCTTGCTTGCCTGCCTCCGGGTGGGCGAAGGAAAAGGGGAGGACCAGCAGGTGGCCATCCACGCGACGAACCTGGCAGGCGAGTGGATCCTGAAAGGTTGGCCGAAGCCAAGACCGACCACGCGGAACTGTACTGCTCCTTGACGACTTCGTCTTTGAGTCCTGTCAGGGCCTTGATTCGATTGACACCACACCGTTGCCCCCACCCCCTAAAATCACAACCTATAGGCTGGAGGCTCTGTTGCACAACGCGCTCAAGCCGGACGTGGAGCGATTGGTGGCCCTGTGCTGCGACGAGATCATGGACAATGCGAGTCTGAATGCGCCCCACAGCACTCAGCAGCTACCGGCGGATCTTCAAGAGCTCCTCTACGAAATGACACAGCAAGGCGCGGTGAAGGAAGGTACCGCAGACTCAATTCAAGTCAATCGCTCGCGTGTCGTTGGTGGTGTCGCGTTGTGTGTTGGCTGATTTGATGATGTGGGAACGTGTCACGTACGCAGAGGGCCGACCTCTTCTAGTCGCATTCAGCCGGTCGTGGTTCGGCCTCATCGTTGGGGGCACGGTTGTTGACGAACTGCAATGCCTGGTTGAACCGGTCCTACAAAAGCACCTCCTCTGTCCTCCCGCCTCCGACTGGCGTTCACGGTCAGCACGCACCCCTTCGTCGTGTCTCGGCGTGTGTCGTGTGTGATGGTTTGAGAAATGTGACGCGTGTTGTGTGCGCTGGTGATGGTGTACAGAGAAGGGGGATTGTGGCTTCTCAATGCGGTAACCGTCTGCCATTATTTCCCCGATTGGCTGCTGGAGCCGCGCAAGGACGAAGTGCCAGCTTGCATCTCCGTCACTCTAGACGCACTCACCCATCCGCGCGTACGACCGACTCCGAGTCCCTTCCCCCCTGGACCCCTCTTCACACTGTTGCATCCGTGTGTATCGTGCGTGTCGTGTGCGTCGTGCGTGCGTCAGTTGCGGGTGCGAGCGGCGGCGGAGGGGCTCTTGCCCACGCTCATCTATAAGTTGGGCCACGACGAGCACATGGTGGCCCTGATGTGTGGCCTGGTCGACGTCATGTTTCAGACCACCGCCTCCCGCCACGCACATGAGCGCGCCATGTCCGCTCGCCTGGAGCTCCAACTGCGCGACACGGCGCGGTCGTCGACCATGACTCAGGAGAACAAGCCCATGGTGGCGGTCAGGGTCATTACCACCTGCAGCCGCTGGCTCGCGCGCGTGGCGTCCGACGCTGATGCCTCTGAGCCGAGCAACGTCGACGCTCTACTGAACCGTGTGTTCGGAGTGATATGCGACTGGGCCTTGCTGACGGAGAGCCAAGACCAGGACCGATTCCTCGGGCTGCTGATGGCAACGCTGGGCCAAGTGGTCGAGCAACTTCAGGCCGGGGCCGCCGGGACGAGCCATATGGGCGCAGGGCTGCGTTGCGTGGAGCACCTGTCCGTCGCCATCTGTGCGTACCTACCTTCGCTGCCACCGCCTCTAGTCTAGGTCGAGCGTGAAGCTTTCCTGCCTCCTGTGGTGTGTGTGGAATGCAGGTTCTGCGGTGCACCGCCAGTACTTCGGGGACGAGGAGGGCAGCTTTCAGGACCTGGCGCCGGTCAGGCGCGCGGTGTGCGCTTGCGACGAGCTGTGGGCGCTCGGGCGCATCCAGCCCGAGCACGGGGTGCGCACCGAGCCACGGCGTGTCAGGCACTCTATCACCCTCTGGACGCTAACGGCAATCGACTCGGAGCAGATGTTCGAGTTCATGGACCTATTACAGCACAGCCTGCGGTTCAGGTTGGTGCCCGAGGTGCCCGAGGTGGCAGTCAGGTGGCTGGACTACGTCATCCGTGGGTTCAAGGTCCGCGCTGCCTCTCTACCAACCGCAACTCATCCCAGCCAATCACAATCAACCGCATCAGGAGCCTTGTCTGCTGCTCCCAAGTAACCGGGACAAGAGTGGCTCAGTCCACCTCCTGCTGCGTGCCCTCATTAACGAGTGTAGTGATGCGGACGGGCGGGCGGACGTGCTGCGACCCCGGCTGCCTCTTCTCATGGAGTCCATCATCGAGCTGCTGGAGCGCGCTGCGCAAGTTCCGCTCACCAGCAATCACCACTTGGTCAGTCTGTTCGGCACCATCGGTACTCCCCAACGCGTCCAGCATCGCACACGACACGACACGACCGACGACACTCACCACTTGAGGGTAATGTGTTGACACCACATCGCCAGACGTACTGGCCCAGTCGCCTCTGGGCGGGGAGAACCTGCAGCCGTGGGTGGGCCGCTTGAGCCGCCTGCTGCTGGACCACGTGCAGCGCGACCAGGCGACACCCAACGCCAACAAGGACGGCGTGCAGGCGCTGCGGTGCTGCGTGCGGCTGGCGGCGGCGTCAAGCAGCTGCGCCGACGAGGTCGATCGGCGCGTGGTGCGGCTGCTGGCCCATGCCACCGACTGGGCCAGTGCGGTGAGTGCTGGCCGGGACAACGACTGGCACAGCTTCGGGCTGTCGGCCCAGGGGCTGATCAACCTGCTCAAGGCGTGCTTCTCTGGTCATGACAAAGTGGTCGAGGTGTGTCGGGTGGACGAGGCCGATAAGCTGCTGCGGGCCTTTGATGCCTGGTTTGAGCGGATCCAGTTGGTTGGCAACCGGTCCGTTTTCAAGGCCATTTTCGCCGACCAGGCCGCTCGCCGAGCCCGCGACCTGGTTGCGAACTACGTCGCGCGATGGACACACCTGTAAGGGCACTCTTCACCTCCGTACTGCATCAGGCAGTGAAGTATAGTATAGTATTTCAATATAGAGATATGTATCAAACATAGCGCACAGGGCAACGACTTAGTCGTAGTAGGGCCACTGGTTGAGCTTGTTGACGAAGACGTCGAAGAAGTTGGGGTCGGCCTCGAGCACCACCTGCACGGGCTTGCCTTCGACGTCGTCGATCACTGTGCGGCCCACCTGGTCGCCGGTGAGGGCCACGGTCATGTTGAGCGTCACCTGCTCGACGATAAGAGACGGGTCGGCCAAGATGGCCGCCGTGAGCGGGTCCCACAGCGAGTACATCGAGGTCGAGGCCGAGTTGTTCTTGATCAGCGCCAGCAGGTCGTGGCAGAAGCGCGCCTCCTTGGTGCGCGCGCTCGCGCTGAAGCTGTTCAGCCAGTCCCAGGTCAGCTGGAACGCGTTGGTGGCGTCCAGCGGTACCAGGGTGATCGGCGTGCCCGACGTGAACACCGCGCGAGCCGCCTCCGGGTCCGTGTAGCTGTAGAGTACCATGTAAGCAAGCAACCGTAACATATGAGGTTTTATACTAATATAAAAATGCCAAGAATGTGTTGAGGTGGAACGAGGGCGTACATGTTGCACTCGGCAACGGTGTTGGGGGCGTGGCCCTTGGGGAAGAAAAGGTTGCCCGGCACGAAGACGGCACCACCCATGACGAAGAGGCGGTCTACCCTCTGCACGAGCCACGGATTGGCCCGGTAGAGGAAGTCAATGGTGCTGAACGCCCCCAGCGAGAGGAAGTAGACGGGACCCGACGTGGCCGCCACGACCTGCGGCAGGTGCTCGAACACGGTCGTGTAGTTGGGGTAGTAGTTGCGGTTCTCGGGCGGGTGCGGGTAGCGGCGGTTGAGTCCCAGAATGGTGTCTGCCCAGATCTTGCCCTTGGGGAACAGGGGCACGGTCTTGGCGTAGCGGCAGCCATAGTCGCCCGAGTCGATCTCGGCCGAGGCATAGGCCTGGCCGGCCCAGATGGGGATGTCGTCGCGGTCCATGAAGTGGAGCAGTCCGAATAGGTTCT
>CACVKS010000400.1:0-18183 GCA_902749335.1 Acanthamoeba triangularis
GGGTGGGGGTGGGAGCGGCCACGTACGAGGAGAGCGACGCGGGGCGCGAGATCGAAGGAGATGTGGGGGCTCTTGATGAGGTCGTTGATGGCGAGGAGGGTCTCGTCCTCGAGCTGGTTGCCGGCGAGCTTGAAGCTGCGGATGGCGGGCGAGACGGAGACGGCCTTGGCCACGGCCAGGGCGCCGTGGTCCTTGATGAAGTTGAGCTTGAGGCCGATCTCGGTGAGCTGCTCGGCCGAGGCCATGGCCTGGGCGATGGCCTGGGCGCCCTTGTCGCGGATGCGGTTGAGGCCGAGGTCGAGCTTGACCAGCGTCTTGTTGGTGGCGAGGGCCTTGGCCAGATCGCGCGCGCCGTCGACGTCGACCAAGTTGCCGAACAGGTTGAGCTCGGTGAGCGAGGCGTTGTCGGCGAGCGTGCCGGCGATGGCGCGGGCGCCGGACACGCCGATGCCGTTGCCGCTGAGGTCGAGCACCTGCAGCGTCTTGTTGTGGCGCAGGCCGGCCGCGAGGGCCTTGGCGCCCTCCTTGCCCAGCGTGTTGTGGCGCAGCTTGAGGGTGCGCAGCCGCGTGTTGGTCTCCAGGGCGAGGCCCAGCGTCTCGCCGGCCTTGGCGTCGAGGCTGCAGTGGTCGAGCGTGAGCACCTCGAGCGACGAGGCCACGGTCACGAGCTTGCCCAGGATCTTGCCCGCCGCCGAGCCCAGCCCGTTGTTCTTGAGGTTAAACTCGACCAGGTTCAGGTGGAATTCCTTCTCCACCTCCTTCACCTTATCCAGCATCTCATCGCGACGCTTCTCCTTGCGGGTGCGCTCGTCGTCGTTGATCGCCTTGCCCTTCTCCTGCACACACCATATCAACATCAAAATTAGCACTAGCCTCTCATGTGTGTGTGTCACTGTGTGTGTGTTGCGTGTCGTGCACCTCTTCCTTCTCGACAAGGAGGGCCTTGTAGAGCGTCTCGAGGCCGTGGCCGGTGATGTTGTTGTTCTCGAGCAGGAGCGAGGCCAGGGTCTTGTTCTTGGTGAGGGCGGCGCCGAGGTGGCCCAGCTGGTCGCTGTTGATGGTGCCGATCTGGCTGATGTCGAGGTGGCGCAGGGCGCGGTTGCCGCGGAGGGACTCGAACACGCTCGCGGTGAAGGCGGGCGCGATGTTGGTCTCCCAGAAGTTGAGTCGGCTGAGCGTCACGTTGATGCGGAACAGCTTCGAGAGGGCCTCGCCCAGCTCGTTGAGATCGCTCGACGATCCGGAACCCGACACGCGCGACAAGTTCAGGTCCCTGCGTGCGTGTGTGTGCGGTTAGCATCTGCTGTGTGTGTGTGGTTTGCGAAATGGAGTGCGGGCGCACTTGATGGAGGGGCTGAAGGCCAGGTTGTAGAGGACGGCGCGGAGACCCGAGTAGCCGAGCCCGTTGCGGCTGAGGTCGAGCTTGACGAGCCGCTTGTTGGCCAGCAGGCCGTCGGCGAGCTCCTTGGCGCCGGCGTCGTTGACGTCGCAGTTGGACAGGTTGAGCTCCGTGAGGCACTCGTGGTCCCACAGCACGCGGCTCAGCGCCTTGGCGCCGGTCTGACGGATGGCGTTGCCCTCCAGCGACAGGCGCTGCAGGTGGGCCGAGGCCAGGATGCCCTCGGCGAGCAGCTCGCAGCACTCCGACGTGATGCCCGAGTACGACAGGTCCAGCGACCTATAATGTCGCACATAACAAAGACGCGTTAGCTCGTGCGTGTGTCATGCGTCTTGTGGGTGGATGGGTGGGTGTGTGGTGTGTGTGTGTGTGTGTGTGTCGTGAATGAGGCATACGTGATGGAGGACTTGTTGTTCTTGAGGCCCTTGACGAGGCAGCGCACGCCCTTGAGGCCGAGGCCGCCGTCGGCTCCGCGCGAGATCTTGAGCGACTGGAGCTTAGGCAGGCGGGTGAGGAGCGCGGTGAGCCAGTAGTAGCCCGACTTGAGCTGCTTGGGCGCGAACAGGGTGAGCTCGAGCAGGGTGAGGCCCTCGCTCGACAGGTCGAGCGTCTGGTAGAAGTGCTTGAAGTCGGGGTACTCGTTGAGCGAGCTCACCAGGTCCTGCAGGTTGTTCTGCAGGTAGAAGGTGCGCCAGCCGGCCGTGTAGTGGGCCGGCAGCGAGTTGAAGCCCCAGCGCGAGTTGCACAGCTCCTTCCACTGCTCCTCGTTGTCGTGCAGCTTGAGCTCGCCCTTCTCGTTCTTGTGAGTGTGAGTGGAGTGTATGTCGTCAGCACCGTGCGCGGCCGTGTTGTTGCGATCAACCATTGTGGCCACCCCTGGGCATCGTACCTTGACGCACAGGGTCTCGAGCGGCACGACGCTCTTGATTGACTCCTCGGCCAGCTCCTTGGCGGAGGGGACCTTGGGCCCCTCGACGCCGTGGTAGCCCCGGCGCTTCGAGTTGGTGACCGACTTGCGCAGCCAGGCGACCAGCTCCTCCTCGCTCACCACCGGCAGGCCGATGCGCGAGAAGTAGTCGTTGTGGGTCTTGACCTTCTTGATCTCGCGGAAGGCCTGCTGCATGTTCTCCACCATCTTGTTGGTGGGCCGGCCGAACGACCGCGCGTAGTTGGCCGACATGTCGGCGATGGTGCTGCCGAGCGGGCGGGCGACGTGCTCCATGAAGTAGTAGTGGAACAGGATGTGGCGGATGCCCATGATCGACGCGTCGAACGACACATTGGCGCGCACCTTGTCCACGGCCGCGTCCTCTTGGTCAGTGCCCAAGTGCGGGTAGTCCTACAGGACACGGGGGGAGGGAGGAATGTCAGGAATGAGTGCGGCGATGCGGTGAGGGTGGTGGAGAAGTGTGTGTCGAACCTTGATGATCCACATGACCTGGCGGTCGGACTGCTCGTTGATGAGGAGCGAGACGATGTCCTTCCACTGCACCTCGGGCGTGACGGTGAGGTAGCACATGAACTCGCCCAGCGACTCGACCTTGGTCTTGTGCCGGGCATCCTCCGACTTGAGGAAGCCGTGGACCAGGTCGCGGCACTCCTGGAGCAGCTCGGGGTAGGCCTCCAGGAACTTGAGGAACATCTGGTGGAACGCGCAGTAGCCCTCGAGCGCCTTGACCGACGCGTGGATCTGGCCCTTCATGATGTGCAGGATCATCGTGTTCATCAGCTTGGGGAACACGCTGAGCGCCATGCGGGGCTTGAACTCGCGCGTGTTGCTGGCGCAGAGCATGCTGATGCTCCGCTGGGCCAAATGGAACGCCTTCTTCCCGTGCTCGTCGTTGAGGTAGACTAGCGGTAGTGGTGGTAGGGAGGGAATGGGTGTGAGCCATAAACCTGAACTGATTTGGGAGGTGCCTTGGGAGAGTTCAAGGCGGTACCAGGGAGCCAGTGGGTGAAGGGCTCGTTGATGGACGACTTCCTGATGTTCTCGCGCATGAAGGCGCGCACGCCGAGCAGGTCCAGCGGCGAGGAAATGCTGTTGTTGTGTGGTGTGTTGCGTTGCGTTGTGA
Organism: Acanthamoeba triangularis; assembly: GCA_902749335.1. Lineage (NCBI taxonomy): Eukaryota > Discosea > Longamoebia > Acanthamoebidae > Acanthamoeba > Acanthamoeba triangularis. The sequence goes on from CACVKS010000400.1 coordinate 3,472, forward strand.
TGTTAGCAACAACTTGCGAACAGGGCGTGGGGGGAGGGCAACGGTACTCCTGGATGTCGCCCGTCTTGATGTTCTTGTGGTACGAGATACCGAAGCCTAGACAGTCCTCCTGGAAGGTGCGCTTGGAGTGGAAGCAGACCAGCTCGTCCTTGATGATCTCGGTCTCGGCCTTGTTCAGCACAAAGGCGTCGGTCTCGTAGGACGGGAACACCGGCCAGGAGCGCAGCGGCCTGTGCTTGCACGACGTGCACGTGAAGTTGTTCGCCTGTGTGGTGTGTCGTGTGTCGTGTGTGTCGTGTGAGCACCACGCCATCTGCTTCATCACGGTGGTCAGCGACGAGGTCGTACCGCCTCGACGGCCTTGCGGCAGTCCTCGGCGCGAACAGTGGGCGACTCCTCGAAGAGGAACGCCTGGAGCTGGATGAGCACGCTTTGCACTGAGTAGGCCGAGCTCCAACCGATGTACTTCTCCTGCTCATCACCGGGCTGAAGCATGTCGAGACAGATCGATCCGTTGAACACTGTGGGGGAAGGTGGTGTTAGTCGTCACATCATGAGATCCAAGTTCTCAACAATAAAAACGACGACATTGGAGAGGGCCACAACACGACACGGCACGAACCGTTGGGGTGCTGCAGGGTGGTGCACACGGTGACCTTGGGCGGGTCGTAGGGGTAGCTCTCGGGGAAGTGGAGCACCAAGTGGAACACTACACGTTACGAGATCAAGGTGAGCTTCGCCAAGCCATGAGCATTGAGTCGGGTAGAGAGGTGGGGAGCACATACCACCGCCTTCGTAGAGCGTGCCCTTGGGACCCCTGATGTTGCAGTGCCAGGTGAAGAGGTCCTTCTCCAGAGGGAGGGCCACCACGCCGACGGTGGGCACAACATGCTCGCGCATGTGCTTGAGGTCCTGCAAAAGGCGCTTCACCGCCGATGTCTGCGACTTGTTGCCCGCCTTGGCCCCTTGAGTAACGAACACATCAGCATCAAGTTAATCTCATTCTCGGATTTGAGTCGCTACAAAATTCGAAATCCGGATTTGCCGCAAACAAACTGGGGGCGACGGCGACGTACTAACTTCGGATCTCTGAGGACGCCACATATTTTCAATATAACTGGCAATTCGCTCTAATGACTTTGAATGGGAGTGATGGGTGGGACTTGTTGGGTCTAGACAACAACAAGATCAAAACCCGCAGCCGCGGGTTTTGTAGTCAAGCCAAGTTCACTGAAGCAGAACCCAAAATGATGTGGGCAATTTCACACAAGCCAGAACATAATCAGAACCAAACTGAAACGAAACGAAACAGGCCACCAAGAGTCCAACACAGGTAAAATTGCAGCTTGTGGGGAAATGCCTTTGCCATAGTCACATAAGAAATTCATGCTGTCTGGGTGTGCTTTGTAAGCTGGATGGTACCAGGGGTGTTCTTTACCATAGCCAGCTTTCCTCTTGCAGTCCACTGCATTTAGTGTGTAGTGAATAACAAGAGCCAATAGCTTGCTTCCTGCTTTGCTCACCCATCTGGCCAAGAGGCTCCTCTTGGCCAGATAGCTCTGGTCTGCTTTATTTCTGATCCCAACCAGAACACATTTTTTTCCTTGCTGTTCTTCACGAAAGCGGGAAATTTAGGGGATTGGAGCCCAGCTCCGGCCTTTGCTGCTTGTGGGATCTGAGGTTCATCTTCTTTGCTTCCCACACAGCAACAATGGTACGTCTTACGCATCCTCCTCCGATTGCGAAGCTGCAGCGCATGGATCTCGAGCGCATCGAACGAAGCATTCGGGGAATGAGAACACATAGGGGAGAAAATGAGTGGATGAAGAAGATCAACCATAATGATGCATAGATAGTCCGAACGGAGAGATGGGGGAGGCGAATATGTATGCAGGTGTGATCGAATTTGGATGGATTGGCATCTGGTGCCACTGGCACATTGAATTTTGCCATTTTCTATCAAATGCCAAATGCTCACCTGGATCGTTCTTTTCCCTTCATCCTTTCCATCAACAGGCGGACGAGTCTATCACAACGTTCACGATCGAGGGCGAGGACAAGCTCGACACTTCGCATCTGGCGAAGCAGGACCTTGCCACTCTCGACGTCGCCAAGTTGACGCCCCTCTCTCCGGAGGTCATCTCGCGCCAGGCCACCATCAACATCGGCACCATCGGCCACGTCGCGCACGGCAAGTCGACCGTTGTCAAGGCCATCTCTGGCGTCCAGGTACGACACATCCCCCATCTGTACTTCACAATTTACACACCTTTTATCGTTTGATTATAAGTGCCGGCCTCGCCCAAGCTTGCACGGCGTCATTCCTGCATACTATTTTGTGACGTGACAGTCACAAAGGACTGGAATCACCCCCCTCCCCCCCAAAAACAATAATCAACGATTGTGTGGCGCATTGTCTAATCACCCACGATCAATTCGCGATCGCAGACTGTGCGTTTCAAGAACGAGCTGGTGCGTAACATCACCATCAAGCTGGGCTATGCCAACGCCAAGATCTACAAAGCCGACGAGTGGCTCGGAGAGAAGCCCGGCGGCTACTGCTCGCACGGCAGCCACAAGGAGGATGTGTTCCAGAGCGACAACCCCAACTGCAAGGGCATGATGCGCCTTGTGAGGCACGTCTCCTTCGTCGACTGCCCCGGCCACGACATCCTCATGGCCACCATGTTGAACGGTGCCGCCGTCATGGACGCCGCTCTCCTCCTCATCGCCGGCAATGAGTCCTGCCCTCAGCCGCAGACCTCGGAGCACTTGGCTGCCATCGAGATCATGAAGCTCAAGCACATCATCATCCTCCAGAACAAGATCGATCTTGTCAAGGAGGCCGCCGCGCTGGACCAGTACCAGCAGATCCTCGCCTTCGTCAAGGGTACTGCTCCGCTCGATCCACCGCCTCTCTCCAATACGTCGCTAACCTCTCCGCTTCTGATTTCAGGCACGATCGCCGAGAGCGCCCCCGTGGTGCCCATCTCGGCCCAGCTGAAGCACAACATCGACGTGGTGTGCGAGTTCATCGTCAACCGCATCCCCGTGCCGATGAGGGACTTTACCTCGTCGCCCCGGTTGATCGTGATCCGTTCGTTCGATGTAAATAAGCCCGGTACCGAGGTGGACGACCTCAAGGGCGGCGTGGCGGGCGGCAGCATCATCCAGGGTGTGCTCAAGATCGGCGACGAGATCGAGGTGCGACCGGGTATCGTGGCCAGGGACGCCGAGGGCAACGTCAAGTGCGTGCCCATCTTCTCCAAGATCGTCTCTCTCTTCGCCGAGCGAAACGACCTTCAGTTTGCCGTGCCCGGCGGTCTCATCGGCGTCGGCACCAAGATCGATCCCACCCTCTGCCGCGGCGACAGGCTCGTCGGCCAGGTGCTGGGTGAGGTTGGCAAGCTGCCCGACATCTTCACCGAGCTCGAGGTCAACTTCTTCCTCCTCCGCCGCCTGCTCGGCGTCAAGGCCGAAGGCGATGGCAAGCAGAGCCGCGTCACCAAGCTCAGCAAGGGCGAGACCCTCATGGTCAACATCGGCTCCACCTCCACCGGTGGCCGCGTCATCGCCGTCAAGAAGGATCTTGCCAAGATCGTCCTCATCTCTCCCGTGTGTACCATGGAGGGCGAGAAGATCGCGCTCAGCAGACGCGTCGAGAAGCACTGGCGGCTCATCGGCTGGGGCCAGATCCTCCGCGGCATCAAGATCGAGGTCTCCTCCTCTGGACCCAGCTCCTCCTCCGCCTAATCATCAGCCTGGCACCATCCCCCCAGGCTGGCCTTTTTTTAATACCCCAATAAACAACCAGAAAACAAAGCGGCAACCTTCTTCTGCACTGGAACAACGTGTGCAGCTTGCCCACAGTGGAGTGGACTCGGAGATGTGTCTACAAAAGGGAAAGGGTAAGCTGCTGGTGATGAAGTACGAACTCCTGAGCACACGACCAACTCTCTTGGGCGCTTGCCTTTTCGAGGCCCAGCTTGCAGCGACGGTTGCGCTTGGCGCGTCTTTTCGGTCATGATAGTCAAATCCCGGAAATAAGGGGGCACGGTTGGCAGGAAGCGCGAACGGCCACTTCGAGCCGGCGAGAAAAGGCCTGTAATTGATTGATCGACGGAAGGGCCTCACGATCAAGGGGTGGAGAAAGAACCTGTCGGGGGCGCAAGGAGGAGACAAGAAGGGCCTTCCTTACGAAGACTCGGAGGAAAGGGGCAGATCGATTGACCCCCCAAACGTTTCCGATCCCTTCTCAAGGCGACTCGATCAATCGATAAAGAAAAGGCAAAGACAATAGAACAGAAGGAGGAGCATAGGAGTAGAAATTGAAAATGGGAAACGACCTCGCGCGAATGATTGAGCAGAATGCCTTCCCCTCACTGGGAGAGGAGGAGGGAATCTGCTTCGTTGTTGCGAACCTGAAGAAAAAGGTCAAGGCGCAGCACATCAAGGCGGTTACTTCGAAGCTGCCCTCCCTCACGGGACTCACGATAACCTCTTCAAGTCTAAAGGCCATACCGCCTGAACTGGCCAACGCCAACACCAAATGCGAGCTCAAGGAGCTCAACTTGGCTAACAATGCCATCAAGCAGCTGCCCAAGGCGTTCAACACCATGTTCGAGACTCTCGTCACACTCGACCTCAACAAGAACGCCCTCAAGGTCATCGAGGACAACGTCGGCCTCGAGAAGATGATCTTCCTCCGCCGACTCAGCCTGGATGAGAACAAATTTACCGAGGTCCCTCCTCAAATCTTCATGCTGACCAACCTCGTCTCTCTTCACTTGGCCAAGAACGCCATCGAGCGCCTTCCAGACAATCTCGAACAGCTCGGGGTACCTCCTCCCTGACCTTCACCCTCCTTGCGATTCTGCATCTGGGCTACAGCGGCCCAAAGGGTCTTCTTCTCCTTTTCTTTGCTGAGCATCTACGCTCGGGCTTCTCTTGCTTCGCTCTCTCCTTCGCTCACTCGGCACTTTGCCTCGGTCACATCTCTCTCTTCAAACAGAAACTCACTCAGCTCAAGCTCGACGGCAATCGCTTGACTGAGTTCCCTACCGAGGCGCTGACCAAGCTCTTGCACCTGGAGATATTGGACTTGTCCAACAACCAGCTCTCCGAGATGGTACTGCCGCCTCTTCGCTTGTTTCTGCGCTTCTCTACGAGCGTGTTGGTCTTTTGAAGTGGTGCGTCGAGTCTCCTGCACTCCTCACCTCACCCACTCTCCTCCCGCGCCTCTCAGAACCTGCCCAAGGGAGTAAAGGTGGAGCTCAAGCTGCGAGCGGTCAACCTCGGCCACAACAACTTCAAGGTACCCAGGCGTGCCTGCACTTTAATCACCGAGGAGCACCTATACGCTAGGTCTAATGATCACCACTCTCCCACTCTCCCACTCTCACAGGAAACGCCCAGGTTCGTCTTTAAGGCTACTTCCTTGACGGAGCTCCATTTGGATCACAACAAGCTTACTACCGTGCCGCAGAAGTTCACCAAGGCAAGGCCCTCTCCCAGTAGCGTCATTGGCTTACACGTTGCTAACGCCTCTTGTGTTACATGCGTGCCGTGGGTATGAAACAGCTGTGCCAGCTCAAGCTTCTGCTGCTGAACAGCAACAAGATACCCGAGGTGCCCCTTGAACTGTGGGCCGAGAAGTTCACCGAGCTCCAAACGTTCGACCTCAAAGATAACCCGCTCGACGTGAACGTGGTTGAAGTGATCACAAAATACGGTATCCTTTCCTCCGCGTTGGCACCGCGAGGTGCGCTACCACTAACATGCTTCGTCCTATTCCTCCAACCAGGTTCTCTTTCGCTTCTCCGACCCGCGTTGAAGGCCAAGATGGAGGAGCAGGCCGCCCAAAGGAAACTCACGCAGCGCACGAACTCGATTAGCAGCGAGGAAGACTCTCGTATGTCCGCCATCTTCCTTCGCGCCCTTACGACAGCAAGCCGGTCTAATCCTGTTTTGCTTTCTTTGGGGGTTGCGAACAGCGTCCTCGAGGCGGCGAAGCTCCACGTTAGGGAGGTCACACCATGTGCCGTCCCCTAGTTCCTCGCACCACACTCCCGCCGCACCCGCGCCTCCGCCCGCATCCATGCTCGCCCCTCCGCCACCTATGCAGGCAGCTGGTACGTGCACCCGCCCGGACCATCCGTCATCTTTACCTTAGGCCTGACGCCTCCGTCTCCTCGTTCTTCAGGGGGCGACGTGTCGCCGAGGCAGAAGTTCAGAAACAACGCCATCAACCGGGCCAGAGTCGTGCCTTCCGTCGGGGTAAGGACCCCCGCTCTGAAATTGCGCCGTGCCCGGATGGCTCATCTTGCGTCCATCCCTTGTGCAGGCTGACGACAGCCCAGAATATTTTGCGCGCCTGCTCGAAGGCACCGACAAGGAAGTTCTCGCCAACGAGATGATTGCGCTCAGGGACAAGCTCATGTACCAGCCTTATGCGTGGCTCGACGCATTCATCGCCGCCAAGGGTACGACAAGGCTGCCCTCTGCCTTTCCAACTGAGACGGCCAGCATTCATCGACGTATTGTTCGTGGCTCATCCACAGGCCTTATCAACCTGCTCACTCTGCTCGAGAGGAACGCCAAGCAGCTGCGGCACGCAAATAACGATGCCAGCATGCTGCACTACGAGGCGCTTCACTGCTACAAGATCCTCATCCGTGTCAAGCTGAGAGACGTGCTCGGCACCACCGGTTCGTCTGCCGCTCTTCCTTGACTGCACCGGAGAGGCCTCTCATTATACTGACCCGTGATCTCTTCCCCAATTGCGATCCAGGCTGTATCGACGCCCTGGCGTTCGCGCTTTTGCCCACCGTGCTCCCGTCACTGCGAAAGATCGCCGCCAAGCTTCTGGTCGACCTTGCCAGGATCAAGGTGGTTGGAAGAAAGGTACAAGAATCAAACACGCTGGTGTTCATAACGTTCCATATTGTTTCATCGCCGACTCACTGTTCGTTCCTGATCATATTCAGAAGATGTTGTTGGCCCTGGAGAAAGTGAGACGACACTTGGTGGAGAAGAAGAACCGCGAGGAGTTGCCCCTGGTCAGGAAGCGGGAGCGCTTCAGGCTCCTCATCAACCTGCTCAGCAGCGCTCAGGAGCAGGACAGTACCGAGGTGTGGGAGGAGCGAAACAGGCCGCCGCCCAAGGACAGCGGTGCCGACGACAAAGTGGACGACAAGAGCAAGGCCGAGGGTGACAGCCCCACCGAGGACGTCAAGGCCGAAAGCGTACGCGCTGCTCTCCGCGGGCAATCCATTCCAAGTGCGCGTGTGCTCAGTGACTCACCGGATCTTTGCTGTGTGACTACGCAGTCCACGGCTGCGACCGCGGCGGAGAAAGCGGAGGAGCCCGCCGCAGCACAGGAGGCCACTCCCGAGGATGCCAAGGAGGAGGAAGCGCGCAAGTGCCTGCGTCTGCACTCCATGCGTCTGATCAACACCATCATTAGCGTGGCGAGCAACGTCACCGTACGCGTGGCGATCCGCAAGTGTCTGATCGACTTGGGCATCCTTGACAAGATCATGGTGCGTCCACCTCTCTCGAATAGGCATTTTCTTGATATGTGGCTAACAGCCTTCCTGCGCACGACAGTGGGCTGAGACTGCGGCCGCTTCGTCGCACTCTGAGTGGCAATCGGAGGTGGACATCTTCGAGGCCTTCATGGAGGACGACAACGAGGACCTCGAGTACATGCTGCAGCGCAAAGCCAAGAAGGGGAAGAAACCGGCGCGGAGGAAGACGCCCTCGTACCCCAAGCGCACCGAGCGGTCCGGCTCGCTGGGTCCGGGCGAATCGCCCGTGGGGTCGCCCGTCGACAAGTTGCGGCAGGTCCGCCGCCTCAACTCAATCACCAACCTCAACCGCCTTGCCGCCGCGTCCAAGTCCACTGAAGAGGGCCATGGTGCGCATCCAACGTGAACGGTAACAAGAGACTTTATGAAGGTCACTGCGCTAACCGCCGCGCTCCGCCCCTAATTACGAGCAGACGACAGCGACAACGATCATTCGGACTCGGATGAAGACGCCTCGTCTACGGACCCGACGACCGGAGACACCGCGTTCACCGAAAACGACGACACCTACGCCTCAGATGAGGAAGGGGAGGACAACTGGGAAGAGGAACAGTGCGTCTTTCTGACCCATAACAGCTTTGCTGCGTCGCCTTTCCCTGCCAGCTGACCACATAGGGCGGTCTGGTGCCCACTCCTCAGGGTGCCCTATGAGGACTACATGCGCATCAAGGTGGTGACGCTCGGGACGTCCATACAGATGCCGATGGTCACCGGCGCGAAGGGTCACCTCATCGTGCCATTTGATGCGTCGAAGACCATCGCCGACATCTCGATGAAAGTCAAGTGTACGATGCGCCTGTCACACGCAAGCGCCCTTTTAGATATATCCGTACATACTGACGTCACAACAACACAGCCCAATACCCGGAGATGGAGGCGACCAAGTTCGATTGGGGTCTGTTCGTCGTGCCTACGGAGACCAACCCCGACGGATTGTGGCCCGATGAGCACCGGCACTGCGGGTTCTACGAGCTGAAGGGCCAGGTGCTGGCCGAGTTCAGGCTCAGGCCGTGGATCCTCAAGATCACCTGTAACGCTACGGACGTCATCAACACTCTGACGCTCACGAAGATGCGGTTCGACCCGCATAGGACGTGCGCCGACGCCGTCTCGCTCGTGCGGAGTCGATTTCCCCACGTGTCCGCCTGGGAGGAATACGATTGGGGTATCTACCACGCCACCAACCTACACTCATCGGTCGCCATTGACTGACCCCTTTCTCTTCTCCTCCTCCTCCTCCTCTCAGGTTTGTATTGGAATAAGGGCAAGAGCGGCGGAAGCACCATGACACAGAAGTCGTCTATGACGTCGCCAGACTCTCCCATGTCTCCGCTGAAGAAGGTACACCGCGAACCACCGCATAAGCCCAACGCCGATGAGCGCAACGGCTAACGAGTTGTTGTATCGAATGAATGTAGAGTCGGCGAAGGACCACCATCACCAAGAAGGAGAAGAAGAAGATGGAAGAAGAGCAGCAACAGCAGCAAAAGATCGCTGCTGAGAAGGAGAAGCAGGAGAGGGAGAACCCGACTCAGGAGGAGGGGACGTGGCTTGTGGACACCGAGCGACTAGCCGCCTATGCCGGGCTCTACATGTCCGACGTACGAGCTTCTCTGCCACCTCGCTCTTGGCTTTCCAAATGCGTGTCTGCGAATTGCTTACACGTGTGCGTGTGCTCGATCAATGGCCACAGGATCTGTTGGAGCTGAAGATGAAGGGCATGGGCATCAAGGTCAAGATTCTCTCGCAGGAGGCCGTCGATTTTATGCAGTTCGACCCCATGCACAAGGTGGAGGACATCCTCCGCGACATGGCTTCGCGCGTCCTGCCCGACAGGTACGCGTGCTCTCTTCCCCTCCCTCCCTCCATTGGGAACTCGCTCGCTGACTCGTGCTGTGCTGGTTCGTGCTCCACCAGTGAGAAGAGGAACTACATGAACTACGGCCTGTACCTGCAGCGAGCGAATCCCGACCAGGAGAGCTCATGGCTGCAGGAGGACAAGAAGTTCAACGCCTACAAATACGGACCCGAGGTACTTGCTTGGCACCCACACCCACACTTGGTTTCATCATGCAGGGCACGGGGTTGATGTTCGGGCTTGTCCCCGTGCCACCATTGCAGGATTGCTTGTGCTACCTGGTACGAAGGAAGCCGATCATGGTACTCGTGTACAGCGAGAAGGTATCGGCACAGATGACCAAGAACGAGAAGTACGCCACCTTTTCGCGCTCTGCCTCGCGGCTGTTCAACAAGGTAAAGTCCACGTGTCCCCTCCCCCTCAATATTGTGGGCTGATGCGTGGGCGGGCCGAGTGAAGCTCAACCGAGTTCTTTTTCCTTCTCAATGTGACAGGCCCAGATGCCCATCTACACACACTTCCCTGTGGACTTCATGGTGCCCGTGTGCGAAGTCAAGTCCCAGATCGCGTCCAAGGTCAACGCCAAGGGCGAGGAGTACGAGCTCTACTACCGTAAGACCCCGGACGAAGGTGAGCCCCTCAATCCCTTCCYGCTTGTACGCCACGTGCGCAGTGCTTACCTGGCCTCCCCCCCCCGCCTCGCACAGTCGCGCTGCTGGACGAGAAGCTGTCGCTCCACGCACAGCAGGTAGAGGCCTACTCTCGTTTGCTCTTCGTGAAGAACGGCGTGTTTGCCTCGGTGGAGGAGCTGGCGGGAGCCACGGGCGACAAGGAGGAGGAGGCCAAGGCCGCCCAGGGACCTGGCGGCGGCGACGCCGATGAGGGCGACGACGAGATGCCCGACGAGAACTTCAAGAAGCTCGCCTTCGAGGAAGACTCTACGACCGAGGTCAAGGCCGGATCCCTCTCATCGCTCATCGACCACCTCATCGAAACGCCCATCTACGGTACGCGACACGACACGACTCTTGGCTATTTCTTGCGTCGCTGACTGTGTCCATGACAGAGCCCGAGTACACGAAGGCGTTCCTGCTCACGCACCACGCGTTCACCTCGTCGCGGGTGGTGCTCGACTACCTGCTCAAGCGCTACCTCACCTGCAGCGAGGAGATCGAAAGGGCGTCCCTGCCGCCGCCCGCGGAGGAGCCCAAGGGTTCTACCACCCCCGAGAAGAAGGACAAGAAGGACAAAAAGAAGAAGAAGGAGGGCGAAGGGGTCCCCACCCCTCCACCGCCAGAGGAAGCCGGTGCGCAGCAGCAGCAGCAGCAGCACACCACACACACACCAGTTCCTTCTCCACAGAATGGGCTGACGGCCCCGTTTGGGATGTTGCGTAATTCAGATGGCAAGGGCAGGGCGGAGAAGACGCAGCGGCGTATCCTGTACCTGCTCAAGGTGTGGGTGGACGAGTACTTCTACGACTTCTACGATGAGGACCAGCTGCTGGAGCGGTTGATTGAGTTCCTCAACCAAACGATGGTCAAGGAGGGCGGCTCCTCGTCCGCGTTGGTCCTGCACCAACGCATCCTCCAGTCCATCGAATCCAACGTACGCTCTTCGCGCGCGCACACACCACACCACCACACCCGGGGGATATCTCTTTGTGTGCGTGGTGCTAACGCTTCCCTTGAACAGACGATGGGCACTGGCGCCAAGGGAAAGCAGGTGGCGATGGAGTTTGCCCCGCTGCCTCGGGTAACGCCACCGCCTCATTGACATTCTTTGCATAGCTGGCTTATGGTGTGACTGACACATGGCTTCTTCTTTTGCTGGGGCTGTAGGTACCTCGATCGTTGGAGAAACCAAATTGGTTCATCGTCGACGAGGTGGAACTCGCGCGTCAGCTCACCATCCGCTCCTACGAGCTCTTCGCGGCTATAAGGGTAAGCCCACCCCACGCTCCCGGGCAGAGCGGTGCGAGGCCGCTGTTCTCACCGTTGCTTGGTGTGCAGCTGTTTGAGTTCTTCGGGCAGCCGTGGTCCAAGCCCTCGACCCAGCATCTGGCACCCAACCTGATGGCCTTCATTGAATACTTCAACAGCATCTCGCGCGCTGTCTCCACCGCCCTCCTCCAGCAGAGGGTTCGTTTCGCCCCGGCGACCGCTTTGCCTTATCCCTGAGCCTAGTGGCACTCACGCTTTCCGATCCCCCTCACCCCGGTGCCTTGCGTGTCGTTCACAACCACAACAGAAAATCAGAGAGCGAGTCAAGCTGCTCACGCGTTTCATCCGTACGGCGGAGGAACTGCGCGACCTGGGCAACTACCACCTCCTCCAGGCGTTCATCGCCGGCTTCAGCAACTCGGCCGTCGCCCGGTTGCAGTGGACGAAGGCCCGCCTGCCCAAGGTCCGTTGCTTTTTTAATTGTTTTTGTTATTTTATATTTTATATTTTATATTTTATGTTTTTTGTTTTTTGTTTTTTGTTTTTTGTTTTTTGTTTTTTGTTTTTTTTTATTGGAGAGGAAAACCTGTTTCTTGCACCCGCGGTGCTGACGCGCGGGTGGTATTACTCACTTGCCGCTGCCACTTTGCTTTCCTGTAGGCGTCGGCTGCTTCGCTCCAAGAGTTGGAGGAGCTCATGTCGATGAACTCGTCGTTCAAGCAGTACCGAACCAGGCTCACCTCCAGCAACCCTCCCGCCATCCCCTACATGTACGCTCTCTCTGTGTGTGTGTGTGTGTTTATTATTATGATTATGATTATTATTTGCTTATTGACGCGTCGTGTGCCATGTGTGCGTGTGCGTGAAACATACAGTGGCGTGTGTCTGCAGGATCTGACGTTCATCGAGGACGGCAACCGAAACAAGACGGAGAACCTGATCAACTTCTCCAAACACAAGCTGGTCTACGGCGTCATCTCCCTCTTGGAGCGGTTCCAGAAGACCGGCTACAACCTCCAGCGCGTCGAGGAGATCCAGAACTTCCTCAAGGAGCCCGTCCAGCTCGATGAGAAACAACTGTATAGCCTTTCTCTCAAGGTACCAGCCCCTCGTGTGCGTGCGGTGGCGTGTGCGGTTGGTGGTGTGGTCAATCAACTGCTGACGATCGGGTGGTGCAGGTCGAGCCTCGTAACGCTGGACGGTCGGACATCCAGTAAGTGTGGCGAGGGCTGGGTTCAACAAAGAGCTCTCTGTTCCTCTTCATCAATCGTTAGCTTCAACTGTTCACCACCGGACCATGCGAGCACCAGACGAGGCAATGGACGGAAGGAGGAGGGCGATGATGTTGTTAGGGTCGCGTCGTGGCGGCCGCATGTTTCATTATTATTCACTAAATATTATTACAATTCGTCTTCACATTTATTTATTAATTAACTTAAGTATTTATTCATTTTATTTTATTTGTATTTTATATATTTACCCTTTTACTGCACGAACGTTCTTGCTTAGCGACTACCGTTCTGAGAACGCTAGCTCGTGGTGAGTATTACCTGATCAAAAGAAGATGGAGGTCGAGTGGAGGTGGTGGCGGGTTCTGGGGTGTTCACTGTATTTTTACAAAAAGAACAACGAACGAGCTCAACTCCGAGCTTGCATCGAACAGATGTTGTTTTGTTATGCCGAGTGCTGCATCCTCTTCTTGATGATCTTGCGTGGGTTGGTGGATGAGGGATAGATAGAGAAGTAGAATCGATCGAAAAGCTGATGCCGCATCCAACGGGGAATCTCGCAGTCACGGCAGTGTTGGTGCGCTTGCTTACTCGTCGGAATCGTCGTCATCATCGTCATCCTCATCCTCATCTTCGTCGGAATCGGCCTTCTTCTTCTTCTTGGCAGGGGCGGCGGCCTTGTACTTAGAAACCTCCTTCTCGTACCTCTCCTTGTCCTTCTTGGCGAGTGTGAGGTAGGGCTCCTTCTCCTCCTCCGACATCTCCTTCCACTTGGCCGACACCTGCTTGGTGATGTCGCCGAAGCCAAGATCGGGGTTCTCCTCCTTCACCTTCACCCTCTCCTCAGCCGAGAAGAAGATGTAGCCGGTCTTCGGCCTCTTGGGCGCATTCGGGTCCTTCTCCTTCTTGCCCTTGGCGCTCTTCTTGCTGATGGTCTTCTTCTTGGAGACGCCGACCTTCTTGCCGCGAGTGCTCATTGTTGATGTTGTCTGCAGTAGAAGACAAGACAAAACATCACTCGCGTAAGGACAGGAACGTCAAGCCCGAGCGAGAGGATCACCAGCTGGCTCGCGCAGGAGCAGCTCGCTATACTATCTTGTATGAGCGAACATGGGTGCTACTACTCTGCAGATCACCGAGCGTGAAATTTGTAGAAATTCGTGAAAGACCGAAGGATTTGGGCCGATGATCGAGGAATGATCGATCGGCACATGTGATGCGAATGTGATGGGAGGTTGAGGCTAAGGGGAGCCAGATGAGAGGCGCGTACGGTGGTGGGGTACTGTGTGGGGCTGTGCTGAAAAAGACTGGGGCCAGCCTGAAGACTGAGGAAAGACGGTTCAACCCCCCCCCCCTCACGGAGAACGTTACCGTGTTATTTCCTCTCGCGGTGAGAGGACCGGGCTTACGGTCATCGGTGGCCAGCCATTCGCACACCGTGTCCTGCGCGGTTAACGGCAGCCCAATTTTTTTCGCGCCAGATTTACCGGCTATTGTGTAACGGCTATTTGTTGCACTTTTTGGTTCAAAATACATTGATGTTTAGTGCACTAAATCGATTAATTGGTGTGTTGGCAGTGAAGCAGTTTACATTGTGCTTGTACATTGTTTTATTAAAGTGCTGGAGTTGTTTGTAAACTCTTGTGATTTTTTAGTGCACAAACACATATAGGCCCTCAAGGATGCTTCAGAGCCCACTAGATCTTTATAAGGAGGTGTGATGGACTGATCTGTGAGTGCTGCCGTTTCCAAGCTGTGACTATATTTTAATTTATACTTATTTTTAATACAGGAATTAAAATAAATATAGAAACGCTGCCTTGTGAAATTTCATCCCCGCAGAGCGCCAGTTTTTTGTTGATCTTTTTACGCCCTGGGAAGGAAGCCTCTCAATCTACCGCTGGTCGCTTGATACAATCTTCACCAGCATGCTTCCCAAGCTCAGGCCGTCCACGCGCTGTACGCCGCTAGCAAATCCCTCCCCTTTCTCTCCCTTGGTGGTGCACTTAGCCTCTCTTACCACCGCTCAGCCCCTCGACGGGTACATGCTGCCGTTGTGGGGCTTGGGGCGGGTGCACGTCCCTCCTCAGCCG
>CACVKS010000401.1:0-18146 GCA_902749335.1 Acanthamoeba triangularis
TGGTCACGCACGCGCATGCCCACCAAACGCTCGCGGTACTGAACCCAGCTTTCGTTGGCCTGCTGTGTGCCCTCCTGTATATGACCCAGCACCACTCACAATCCGTTGAGCTGCACCACACGCAGACACCATACACACAAAGTTTGTGCTTGAGGTGAAGGCGGTGGCGTACGCTCAAGTCCTCGGCGCACATTTTGAGCTTGAGCTGGGTGAGGAGGAACTTGGCGGCCACCTCGCGGCCGTTTCCGTCGCCGTAGAACGTCTCCAGGCTCTCCCCCATCTCCAGCGTCGACTGCGCCAGCCCTGCGAGAGAGTGCACTAATTAGGCTCTACCTCTTCAGCCGGCAACTGTGTGCCTGTCGGGTGTCGTGTCGGTACCGAGGAGGCTGGTGTGAAAGGAGGCCAGGCACTTTTGCATTTGGTCCACCTGCTTGATCTGGGCCTCGAGCTTGTCTCGATAGGTGTCGAACTGGGGATCCTGCACGGGGAACTCATCTCCCTTGAACTGCTGGAACTGCACCACCGCCACCACCCGCCAACCTCACCTTCAATAACACGGCCACTACTCTTGCCTTCAAAGAGAGAGAGAGAGAGAGAGAGAGATGTTGAAGGTTGGCGGCATACCTTGGAGATGGCAGCGATGTGCTTTACGCTGTTCTTGATCCGATCCATCTTGCCCGCAAATCAACAGAAGAACAAAATAAAACCAATCTCTCGAGTTGTGCTCGATCTCAACAATGTTGTGTTTCTCTTTCTTGTGTCTTGCGCAAAGGACGAGGCCACGTTCAGGCAACAAGTGCCACCTCGCACCCCTTATTTGGAGACCGTATCTCAAAACCAAAAAAATATTTAAATTTTGTTGTTGAAGGTTCAAAATAAATAAGTTCGTTTATGTCACGATGGCGGGGAAGAGGACCGTTCCACACACGAGCACGCTTTATAGAAGGTTGGGGAGATGAAGTGGTGTAGCATACAAAAGGACGGCTAGGAGCTATCTCTCGCTGCGTCGTCCCGCCTGGTGTCACGCACGGCAAGGCGATGGCAGCTGGAGGTGTGAGGCCGGCGCTGGGGAGAGAGGTGCCATTGTGTGTGGGAGAGCACTACGCACCTGGTACTCAGCGGTGAAGAGGGACTTCTTGTTGCTGTTCATGTAGGCGAGAAATCGTTCCATCTTGGTACGGATGAGGACTCGTGCCTCGTCCTCCATCTCGGCCTTCTCCAGCAAGTCTGGAAATTTCACTGTGCATATATATCACACATCAGCAGCCAACCCAACGTCACAAGTGGATTAGTGATATATATACCAAACAGGCGTAGCAAGTGCTCCGCGCCGTAGACGTCGGCTACGAGGAGGTTCTTGTTCTTGCGCCGGAGTTCATTGTACTGCGCTCTGCATCACCACAGAGGAGGAGTGGAGGTTAGCTGTGCCCGGTGGGTGGTGACGCGACTCATCACGGTACACGTACCGTTCTGGTCCATAGAGCAGGACACACCCGAGGGACTTGTTGAAGTAGTATCGAATGCCTTCCACCACTTCATCCCAGGGCTGCTCTGTCCCACTGTAAGAGAGAGAGAGAGAGAGAGAAAGAAAGAAGCCAACCATTACAAGATAAGCACACTCCCTTGCACGATGGTGTAAAAGAAACGAAAGTAGAGGGTGTAGTGGTGGTGGGGGGAATGTCAGCTTGCATAAGCCCACGTGAAGCGCGTTCAGGCTTACATGGCTCTCTGGGATAGCCAGCTGTAAAGTATTGTAGTATGGTCTTGGGCCGTTTCGTGCCTGCAGACCAGCCATGGCTGGGGCATGGCCTGCAAGCTGCGTGTCCCTCAAGCGCCTTGTGGGCAGCACCAACGCCACAAGAAGGTCCAAAAGGCAGCCCCAGAGTGTAGTGGTGGGAAAGAAAAAGGGACGCTCTTTCATCGTGGAAAGATGAAAATATTGATAAATTAATGAACGTAAAATGGCACCTTTCTTCCTCGGTTGTGTCCTCTTCTGGTGGCAGCGTCTTGAGGTAGTCATCCAAAATCTTGTTCACATTGGGCTCGCGCGGCAGTTGAATCAACTGGTGGCACACTGCAGGGTGAGTAGAGAAATAAAGAGAAAAACGTGGGGGTATGCACCTGCTTCTCTTGCTCGATGAGCTCCTGCTCTTTGTACACCAGCCGCATGAGGGGCCGAGGGATGGTGAGCGGGAAGACCGGGCCGATCTCGGCCCCGCCCTCCTTGCTGGCGGTCGGCCCCTGCGCAGGCGATTCCGAAGATGTGCCCTTTGTCGGCCCTCTCTGCGCCTTCCCACCCGCCTTGCCGCCCCCGCCTTGCGATGTGGTCCGCTTCCGCTTGGCCGCAGCTCGTGCGCTCATCTTGGCTGGGTTTGTTCTTTTCTGTTGATTTTTTTCTGAGATTTTCCTGTATTCCTCGACCACATCGAATCCTCAGTTTTGCCGACAAAAAAAAACTTTTTTTTGTCGGCACAGCCTTTTCGACCGAGACCTGCGCGTTTTTGTCCCAAAGAAAAGCCAAAAACGAGGATTCGATTCGGCAGAGGAATATCAGCAATTTTAAGAAAACGAAGGAAAAAGACGAAGGACCCGCTACACGCGGATGATGATCAGCCAATTGTGAAAGATGCACAGGCCAAGTAGGCCACCTGTGCCATCGCTACAGACTGAAGCTGAGCGGCCACATGGTGAGTGTTGTTGCACGATCAACAAAGAGCTCCGCGCAAGGCTCGGTTCGTTGGTCGGGCCGCAGTCGTCGTGCTTGAGCTTGCTCTCACCCTGCTTACATGTGCAGTCCGCGCGCAGCACCACCGGCGAGAGCTGTGGCTCCTTCAGGCCGAAGATCTCTTCGAAGACGTAAAGCTCATCGATGAGCTGGCCGACCCCGCAGTGCGCCCCTCCCAAACCCCTACGAAACAGACAGGGAGCTCTAAGCATGCTCCTGAAGAATCCCTGCGAAGAAACATCGGAGACAGGTGCAGGTGAAGACAGTGGCGTTGACGACGCTCGCGACGACTACGAACTGCGTGACGTAGACGAAACCTGCGACCGTGCCGTTCCTTGGGTACGCCGCTTACTGGTGCTGCTCTGGTGTATGCTGGGTGGAGTGAATGTGCGAACGCTCTCCTTCTCATTTCCTCCCGTTCGTCGATACGAACAGGAGCACCGAAAGCCGGTCGTGAATGAGGACGAAGAGCGCACGAGTTCTGCTGCACACAACGGGCAGCCCCGCAAGCGTCGAAAAGGCAGAAAGAAAAGCCACACCCGGGTCTTCGATGGTACGTACGAGCCGTACTACTCTCCGGTCATACTGGTCGTCTCCACAGCTCTGGGCTCGCCCGTGCATACAACTGACAACTTTGAACAGACGCGGATTGCGGTGCGTGCCTGCTCGAAATCAGCAGCCAGGACGATCTCTTCCGACTGCATTGCTCTCACACGTTTCACCTCCGATGCGTGGCCAACTGCATACGTTCGCATGCCGTCAACTTCCACAACTGGTCCTACTTTACTGATGGTGTCGTGTTGTGTGTGGGCAGAATACCGAGCAATTGCCAACAAGTGTCCGCGCTGTAGGTCTCCTTTTGCGAACCAGGAGATGAGGCAGGTGCAAGCACGGATCAAGGTACGCTCAGAAGACCCACTCACTAACGATCTCCGAGCTCACCGTCCGCACATGTTCCAACAAAAGGCCAAGCTGGCCGAGGAACGCAAGGGCAAGAGGCGAAGAGTTGAAGAGTGACGGTATCAGCCCTTGAGGTGGTGTAAGTTTGTACTATTTGTCCATAGCAAAGTATTGTAGTGCCTTGCGCGCTCATCAGGTTCATGCGCGTTGGCCGTGTTCCTCCTCATCATCGCTGCCCTCATCGTCGCTCCCCTCGTCGCCCTCTTCGATAATGCCCGTGTTGCTGTTGAGCCCCAGGTTGAGGGTCTCCTCGGCGGTGAAGGGGTTGTGGGCGGCGTTGCCCAGGATTGCGATCGACGGGTACCGGCTACCATCCTACACACCCACACACACACACACACGAGGCGTCAGCCAACGGTAAGAGAGCAAAGTCGAATGGCGCAAGGGACGGACCTGCGACGTGGTGGCGGGCACGAGGTACTTCTCGGCCATCTCGATCAGGTCCTTCCGGGTGGCGTCGAGGATGCCCTCCCTGTTCTTCTGCCTCATCTCCCACGTGATCCCGCTCGTGAACTCCAGCGCTCCTACACGTACACAATCACAATCACTTGTCAGCTCTCTTCTTCTTAACCACTCCCTCGTATTTCATGATGGTTGTTACCTTGTCGGGACGGGGCGACGGGGTGGTCGATGGAAGAGAACAGCCGGAGCTTGGCCTCGTCGATGTCCTTGTCCTGGAAGGCGCCGTCCTTCTTTATCCAGTCCCGCACCGACGAAAACACGTCCAGCGTTCTGCCGGCCGGCGATCAAACAGGTGAGCATTCTCGATCACTACAGATTGGGAGGGGGAAGACGACACAACGTACCTGGTGGTGTTGGGGTCACGGAAGGAATAGAACGACCAGAGGCCTTCGCCGCTCATCGCTCCGCTGCCGTAGGCGCCGCCCTTCTCTCTGATCTCCGGGTGCAGATACGACGACGACACCAGACTCGACAGGGCCTACAATCCATCGACGAATTCGTTGGCGCGATTGATGGGTCAGTGACCGAGGAGCGAGAAGCCGTGTAGTGGAGGACCTACCTTGAGCTTGGGGAAGTCGGGGTGGGTGAAGGGCACGGTCGGCAGGATCTGCGACACGAAGTTGACCTGGGCCGGGATGGGCACGAACAAGCGGTGCGGACGCGACAGCGCCGCGTACTCCGAGTCCTGCACACGGCACACACGGCACGCAGCGGTGAATAGGCGGACACTAGCGTACCATCGGTGGTGGGGTGGGTGGGCAAGTGGGTACCCGGTAGTCGGAGGCGGCGGTCGGTTGGGCGGACGACGAAGACTTGAGGCCACCGAGGAGGTGGGTGAGCTTCTGCTCGGCCTGGGGGAGCGACCCCTCCTCGCCCACGATGCTGCASCGCATGAGCGACGCGTCGAGCACGTGYTCGGCGATGGCCTTGAGGTGCGGGATGACGGTCGAGACGTCCTCGCTCTGGGCCAGCTTCTGCATCAGYGTGACCTGCGAGATGCCCGACCACGTCTCGTGCAGGGCCTAGGCGATAGAASACGTGAGGTGCGYCTTGTCGAGAGGGAGGGTTGGCKAAGGCGTACGCTTGCTCGCGAGAAGACGGAGGCGGCGAGGCTGCGGGCGTAGGAGTGGCCGGACTCGACGAGCGACTCTTGCATGTCGGACGTGTTGCCGTAGATGATCGACTTGAGCCGCTCCACGTCCTCGAACCTGGGCGCCGARAGGACCGTGTGMAGSAGCTCAAACATGTGGTCCAGGTTCCTGTCCAGGCAGAACGACGACACGTAGATGCCCGCCCGGAACTTCGAAAGGTCTGTGCMACGACGCAATGTGGTGGTTAGTCGGCAGACAATGACCAACGCGACAGTGCACTGGCGCGGGCGGTCAGGCGGTACCGGAGTGGTGGGTCGAACAGACGGGCGAGAACTCGATGCCGCCCGTGTGCGACTCTATCTTCTGCGCGAGCTGTCGGTAGTCCATACTGCCGGCGCCCATGCTGGCCATGGCGCTGCAGAACAGGGGCACGTAGGGCACCAGCTCGCTCGGGAGCGAGTTGAGCGAGGCCATGCCCCGGAAGTAGGTCAGCCCGTTCGTCGGCTGCGGCACCGACAACAGAGGGATCTGGAGCCGCGACACGACACGTACCACACGACGCAAGCGTGAGATCGTGGCCAACAATCAAGGCTACGTTGCAAAGTCGGGCAGGTACCTGGTGGGCCGAGTGCGCCAGAGGAATCGTCTTGCGCTCGAACCGGGTGTCTTTGTTGGGCGCTTCCCTAGGCACGTCCGACACGTGGAGCGTAGGCAGGATCGACACATCTGTAGACGTGACCAAATGGTGATGTTGCGGGTGAGTCATGGCCGCTGCTTCACATTGGGCTCCCCAAGAAAAGCGTACTCTGCTGCTGTTCTTGTCGCTCTTTCAGGATCTTGGCCTTCGCGATGATGTCGTCGATCTCCGCCTGGGGCAGGGAGGCCCGGATCTTCTCCAGCCTGGCCTGCTCCTCCTGGTCCAGCTTCTCCAGGTACTTCTCGTCTGCGATGTCGAACGACACACCGACGTCGAGTAAGAGTCAGCGAACGTGAAGGCTTTGGTGGTGAGGAATGGCGGTGGGATGTGCGCGTTACCGGGCTTCATCAAGAGGGAGACCATGTGCGGATTGTCCAGTAAATATTGTTTCACCTTGCGCTGGAAGTAGGGGCCGGCCTCCAGCTCCTGCTTTAGGCGCTCGATTTTCTGTGGGCGTGATGAACAGAGGTGAGCTCACACGTGGCCCTCATAGCGGAGTGAAATTACGTGGTGATGTGAAGTGTGGTAAATGGCCTACCTTGTTGACGGAAAGGACTTCGGCCGGGTCAGCGCCGTGAATCCACGTGTAGTTGATCGCGTGCCCGACGCTCATGCCAAAGTCAGTGGTCACCTGAACTCAGGTCGAGCGAGTGATCGTATGGGAGTGAGTGTTATATGCGATCATATACCCATGTCCCTGGGCAGAGATGGGTGGCGTACGTGCTTCTGGGACAGCTCAATCTGATGAAGAACGGACTGAATGCGCTCCTCGGGGAACCCCTCAGCGGCCACTTGCTTGAGCGTGGACATGATGCCCTCTTCCACCTGAAGCACAACCTCTGAAGGTTAGGAGAACCTCGGCCTAGGACCTCTCATCGAAGAAGAAGAAGAAGAAGAAGAGACGGTACCTTGGGCACGTCCTTTTCATTCATTCCGCTCAGCCCGATGGCAAACGGCGCCTCTCTAGCGCCAGAGTCGTAGCCGGTTGACGGTGCGTAGTCGAGACCTGAGGCAGCGCATGCGTGCGTTAGCCGCTAGTTTGGCAGGTATGGTGATGCGAGCTGGAACACCAGCGGTTACGAGCTTACCAATGTTGGTGTCGATCAGCACTTTGTACATCGGAGCGTTGGGTCCGTTCAGCAGCAGGCGGGAGAGCAAGTTCATGCTCATGTTCTCGAACGGATCCGTGGTCTTGTTGGTGAGCCACGCCACCGTGAACTTCTCCTGTCGCTTCGGGTCCGATCCAGCTGTACAGCCACAGAATAACAGAATTAACCCTCCGGTCATGCGCCCGAAGAGGGTCAATAGAGGCAACGGCGGTTGCGAGTGCGTACCGACAGGCGGATAGACAGCCTCCACTCGCTTGGGTTGCGTCAAGCGGACTTCATCGGGAAGATCCGTACCCGGATCGATTTGGGAGAAGCGCGACAACACGTTCTCGTTGATTTGCTGCAAACGGTGCTCCAACGAGAGATCGCCGTACGTGTAGAACCTTGGTTTTTGTTTATATATAAGGTGGTATGATTAGCGACAACGACAGCGAGGCTGTTATCCGAGAAACGCCAAAAACGTACCAGGCGTTGGACGGGTGGTAGTGGCTTCGATGGAACTCGATCAGTTGGTCGTAGGTCAGGTCCGGTATGGCCTTGGGATCACCGCCAGAGTTGTTCTTGTAGGTGGTCTTCGAAAAGAGGTTCGAATGCAGCGCCTGGTAGAAGATCGAGTCTCCCTCGGACTAATCGGAGCCATCACGCGCACGTATACGACCACTGTGAGCACAGCCCAAGAAAACGAAAGTAAAAGGTGGTCACAGAGAGAGCGTACCATGGCACCCTTCATCTCGTTGTACACCACACCCTTGAACTTGAGTGCGGACGAAGGATCTAATGATGCGATCGCCAATGGGCAAGGGCATGAGCCATAGGACAGGCACACTCCTCGGTTTGCAGGGGGGGGCGTACCGTCAAGCTTCTCGAATTCGAGCCTGTGGCCCTCCTGCATGAAATCGAAAGGCTCCAGCTTGGGGAAGAACGTGGCGTCGAGGTACACGGACAAGAGGTTGTAGTAGTCCTTCACGTTTTGCGTAGAGAAGGGATAGGACGTGTGATCCGGCGCTGTTCATTTGTATCCATGGAGTCAGTACCACGCTTCATGAGGACCAGCTCTTTAAGCGGGACCATACCAGTGTAAGCGTTCATGTAGGTGTTCAAGCTCCGCTTGAGCATGTTGAAGAAGGGATCCCGCACGGGATACTTCTCCGAGCCACAGAGTGTCGTGTGCTCCAAAATGTGGGCCACGCCCGTCGAGTCTGTCGGCACCGTCTTGAACGTGACACTGCCCAGAGAAAAGTGCAGCGGCGTGAGTACTACTAGTAGCTGGTTGAGGGCCCAGTGCCGTGCCATGCAAGCAGTGCGGGAGGACCCACCAGAAGACGTTGTTGGTGTCGCTGCAGTCGACGTGAAAGAGTCGAGCGCCGGTCTTCTCGTGCACCAGCTGGTAGGTCATGAAGTTGCGCTCGGGGATGGGCACCACCTACATCACGTGCGACTGTTACCGCCAGCAGCCGGCTGGAGCGAGATGGCACCAGGGTGATGACGCACCTTGAGTACACGAAACCCGTGCAGCTTGTCGCCCACGCCAAGAGCGGGCCTTTCCCTCTCTATGGATGGAGAGAAGGCGTGCAGATCTTAAGAAAAAAGAAATTGGTGTGATTTATGATGAACGTACCTTCACCCCGCTTTAGCCCAGTAAAATCGATGGAAGTGCTCTGGGAGGTGGCGGGGGCTGCAGCCTGAGTCGCCCACCCTCGTTGATGAGGCCGTGTAGCGCCCGATGATCCAACGAGTCTGCTGCGCAGAAGGCGGGCACCAGCACCACTGGGCAATATGTGACGCGACGCATCTCCAAATCCTGCGGATGCCGCTGCAGCACGAGCCGACACTGATCTACCCCGCGCCGTCGCCAGCAGCCTCTTCATCTCGCTTTCCTCTCCGCAAACTGCAGATTCGCCTTTTTGTTGTTTTTCTTAGCATTTCTTTTTTGTGGACATCGCGCAGAAAAAGCTTTCCTTTCCATTTTCCCAGCTGAGTTTCGGTGCGATGGAGGAGTTGGTGGGGCGGACGGCAAGCACTGAGCTGCGGCCGTGGGCGTTTATAGTGGCGTGGGACGGGGTGCTGGCGTTGGCCTACCGCGGCTTCCCTCGCTCGCTGGTGGATCTCAAGCAGCACCTCGGCCACCACTTTCCCGAACTGCCACCAGGCAGGTGCCTCCCGCAACGTCACGCCGGCACTTGAGGGCGCATTTCTGACGAGATGGTGTTGGTGGTTTATTGCAACAACAGAGAACCCGGGCAGCAAGTGGCCGAAGACTACGCTGGGCGCGCTGGCTGAAGGCTCGCCTCCGCTCACGCTCGACCAGCTGCGATCGCTAAAGCGCGTGTGCGACGAATGCAGCGCCGAGCTGCGTTTGCCCGGTACCCCTGCGATGCGGGTGGACCAACTCGCGGTGGTGGTCTACTGCTGCGCCTCGCTCGAAAAGCGGCTCATCACCCATCGCATCGACCTGCTTCACGACATCGGCGATGTGGCCGCGGCCGATATTGGGTGCGGCTTGAGCTCTGGCCACGCGCAGCCTGATGCGCGCCAGCACGTTGACCAGGTGCGCGGTCTCTACACAGAGAAGATGAGATGAAGAAGGTGGATGACGTCTTAGCTGAGTTTGACGAGAACCAGCTCGAACGGTACATTGAACGGGTTGCCACCGGGCGCAACCATGCGCCCCACTACCGCAATGCGCGGGTGAGATCCTCTTCGTCGTCTTCCACATCCTAGTCATCGTGCGGGCAACTAACCTCCAACCCTCTTGGCGG
This sequence comes from Acanthamoeba triangularis, assembly GCA_902749335.1. Taxonomy (NCBI): domain Eukaryota; phylum Discosea; order Longamoebia; family Acanthamoebidae; genus Acanthamoeba; species Acanthamoeba triangularis. The sequence goes on from CACVKS010000401.1 coordinate 9,804, forward strand.
AACGGTGGAGGGCAGATGGGGTGTACGTTGGTGTATGAGCTGCAGGCACCCGCCCTGCCCGCCGCAATCGACCGCTTCCGTCGGCGTGTGGATGAAGCACTCGGCAAGGGCTGCTACGAGTGGTTCAACTCCTCCGCGCTCCACGTCACCGTACGCGGGCTGTGAACAACAGCTTGAAGCACTACCCAACCGGCCAATCACGGAGTTAAAAACAACACGATACCAGGAAAACATATATTTCCCTTCATGTTACGAACTTGAGTTCGCGAAGAAGCTGGAGGCGATGGGGGTGAAGGGCTTGATGCAGCTGATAGCCGAGGCATGTCCTGCGGCACTGAAGGAGACCAGCGTGGAGAGCTACTTCGGCCGCAAGGTGGCCCTAGACGCCTCCCTTCTCCTGTACTCCTTTCTCATTGCCGTCAGTGACGTGTTGTCCAACCCCTCTGGCGATGATACCCTGTACCCCACACCCCATTTTTGATAATTTGTTTTTTTTTTAGTTTTAATTTCAAAAATGTGTGCACTTTCTGATATTGTTGATTGCTTGCAGACACTTGATGGGCTTGTGGGGGCGTACGCTGCGGTTGGTGGCCTGCAACATCAAGCCCGTGTTCGTGTTCGACGCCGTTCGGGCTCCGGCGGCGCCAGCGGAGCCGGAATCGGCGGCCCACAGCCCCCGGGTGGGTCCAGGATCCCTCGCCAGGCGAGTGGTCCGCGTGACGCCGACGCATGTAGAGGAGTGCAAGAAGCTGTTGGGCCTGATGGGCATGCCCGTAGTCCAGGCGCCCGCCGGCGGCGAGTCCGAGGCCCAGTGCGCCGAGCTGTGCCGCGCGGGCAAGGTCTTCGCCGTGGCTACGGAAGACATGGACGCGCTGCCCTTCGGCGCGCCGGTCCTCCTGCGCCACCTCACCTTTTCGGAGGCACGCAAGATGCCCGTCGTCGAGATCGAGCTCCCAAAGGGTGCGTGCGTGCCCTCATCCGCGGAGGCGGGGGCGCACTCGCTCACTCGCGATAAATTGCGGTCCACACCCAGTGCTGGAGGGCCTGGGCTTGACAATGGAGCAGTTCATCGATTTGTGCATCCTCGCCGGCTGCGACTACTGCGACGCGATCCGAGGTGCGGTGTCGTAGAGACGTTATGCGTTGTACGGTTGTCGACTGATGATCGTACCACCGCCCACACAGGGGTCGGACCTAGAAGGGCTCTGGCGTTGATCAAAGAGCACGGCTCGATCGAAAAGGTCATTAAGAACCTGGACAAGGCCAAGAATCCGCTACCAGACCAGTTCACCTTCGAAGCCACCCGCGAACTTTTCAAGCACCCCAACGTACTTCATCCACCCCCACACCGCGTGTGCGTGTGCCGCTGTGTGGTTGTGAGACTTGATACGGATTGTGAACGGCGCCTAGGTCATTCCGGGAGACGAGGTCGAGCTCCAGTGGGGCAGCCCTGACGAAGAGGGCCTGCTAGAGTACCTGGTGGCCGAAAAGGGGTTCAACGAGGAGCGCGTGCGCAAGGGCATCGCAACTCTGAAGGCCAGCCGCAAGCCTCATCCGGTGCAGGGCCGTCTGGACAGCTTCTTCACCAGTGTAGGCAAGTCTTCTTCATCCACGCTCAAGAAGGAGGCCTAGCCACAACACCCACCTCCTCCGCCAGAAAGGTTTACCGGGAAATATGCGCAGTTGTTGGCTCTAAGATGGCGCAGAATGAGCGTCCTCAGTGGCGTGGTGTGGGTCGCCAGCCGCTGTGGGTCGAGTCAACACACCCTCCGCTTGCGATCGCGTTGTTGCTGCGCTGCCGGCAAGGTACCGGTGACTAGAGAGGGGAGAAGGAGAAGGCAGTTAAGGCGGAGCACGGGGAGGCGCAAGGCAAAGGAAGATAGACGGTCGTCAGCGTACATGGACTGCCAGTAGCCAGGCGTGTGAGCGGAGCCGTCGATGAGGCCGTACACGAAGCGTCGCGCGGCGAGGGAGAAGCGGTAAGTTTCGAGCAAGCGGTACACGTTGGCCACCAGCGAGTGCGAGAAGAACATCTCGGGACTCTTCGTCCGCAGCCTATAAACAAGCACAGGAACATGCCATCAGATTGATTATCACCACGATGAGCACGTTTCAGAGGAAGAGCACCTCTTGAGCGTTTGAGCGGCGCCCTTGTAGGTGAGACCGCTGCCCAGGTTACAGATCTGGGTGATGATTCCATGGCGCTGATCGCTCAGCTTGTAGCGACACACCAGGTGATTCGCGCACAACACGGCCCACGAGCCCTGATAGGCGCACTCCTTGACCTGCCAATTGCACCACATGCGTAAGTGGAATCAGGTACAAGGCTAAGGTAAGGCCAAAGCGTACCTGCAAGAGACAGCGCGATGTGATGTCCTTGGGCATGCAGATCGTGTTGGTCTTCCTCGTGCGCGGCGTCTCCCAGCCAAGGGTGCTCAGGACCTGCTTGCCCCGCTCTGTGCGAGAGAGCAAGCCCAACACGTAGAAGCACGTCCTGCAGGGTTTACAATAGACAAACGGCGGTAAGGACCTATTGGGGGGGCCTACACAGCGCAGGGAGTCAGGGGAAATGTACCCTCGGAGAGCCAGGTTGTCGACCGTAACGGCCATGTTGGCAATATAGCCAATGGCGTTAAGTTGCTCCAGGAAAGCCAGCCCGGTCTCGGACTCGCCTACATGACCCACGGCCCAGAGAGCGGCTCTTCTCTCGAGCGGAGACACGGATTCGTTGGTCAGCGTAGCCCACACTTCGTCGAGGTATCGGCCGTTTCGAAGGAACCTGATGGTCATCATCAGAGCCCGAATCACATCAAAGGTTAACAACGCATGCACTCTCGTGCCAGAGGTGGGAGGGAGCGTACGCGCAGCCCTTTTCGGTCTTGGCCAATGCGCCGTACATGTGCGGCGGAGGGATGACCGACTTCTTCCTGCAACCGCATAAGGAAGGGGTCAGATCATTGTGGTTTATGTGCCTCGACACACCAGGAAGAAGCAAGGAAGAACTCACCCGCCGTTCGAGTAGACGTTCTCCGAGAAGGCTTCGTCGAGGTCGGCCTCAATGTCGATTGCGTATTGAATATTCTTAATGCGCCCGGTTTGGTGGTGAGCACTTCGAGCCCGCACAGACGGGAGTGAAAGAGACGGGGGAGGAGGCCATACCAGTGAGGTGCGCCACAGCTCCACTTCCGGTCCGATAAAGTTGATCTCCTCCAGGTAGTCGAATCCCGCCTCAATCGACAAAAATCTGTTCAGGTCGGGTGAGCGCGTGCCACAGGCCGGAGAAAGAAGGGAGACGGCAGCTCTCGGTACCGTATCATCATGTTTTTGCCCTCTTTGCCAAGCTTCTTCAGGGCCTGTGGCTTCTTTTCAATGAATGATTTCTGTACGGCAATACACAAAAGAGGGGTCAGGCCAAAAGGTCAGAGATAAAGCGCGCAGAGCTTCGAAGCGAAACGGAATAGCGATTCGGGAGGAGAACGCACCAGGCATTCGATGTTATCGCTGGCTTCGTCCAGCACGCTGAGAGCTTCGTGGGTGACCTGTCGATCCTGATCCGACAGCTGTCGCGAAAGGGAAGAGAACACATCAGCATAGGATTTCGCTTCTCGCGGGTCGAAGGGCACAAGTACCCGTTCGACCAGAAAGTCGATGGCCCACACGCTGAAGTTCGACACTCCGGCACGGAGCAGTGTGCGCATGTGCTTGGTGGCCAGCGCTCGTACCACCTTTAGATGCGATCGTACGCGTGATGATTTGAGTGCGGACGACGGAAAGAAATAAAGAATCGCAGAGGAAAGGGGCACCATTGAGCGGGAACGGAGGCAGCCTCTCAGTAATGGACGAGCTGGTCCCGTCGGCATGTTGTAGTCCAAGCACGTTAGCACGCGCTTTCGCAGCTGGTCCTGGCCTTGCTGCTCCGAGAGCGTTCGCAGCCAATTGAAGATCTTGGTGCTCCTCAAAAATTCGAGACCTGCGGTGATAAGCGCGTCGTGTCAGTGATTGCTAGTTACTAGCGCTGCTGTAGGTCTGTTCTGATCGTGCAGCGTTTCTTGAAGAGGTGGAGTTACCTTCGTGGGTAGAGGACAACGTTCCGATGAGCGAAAAATATTCACAAGTCATGTTGCTGCAGGGAGGGTCCGTGAGCAACAGTGCGCCAAGGGGGTCGTCCGGTATCTGTGGAGTGGAGACACAGATGAGCAATGGCAACGAAAACCCAACCAACCAACACCAGCGTAAGGTGGCCGGTCAAACGTGCAAAGGAGAAGAGATAGAAGCAATGTCGAACCTTCTCTGCGACTGCTTGGAGAATGGCAGAGATCTCAGAAAAGAGCGGGTCCGACTTCAAAAATTTAACCCCGATGTTGTCGGGCACCTCGGGCTTGAGCAAGATCTGAAGACATATGGCCAACAATGAATGTAAGCTTGAGTTCGAAGGCAAGCCCAGGCAGGCGACCGGGCGGATGTGTGAGTCGGGTGGAAGTACCTCAAGTGTCTGGCACGCAACCCGAACATACTTTTGGTGGTTGTCCTGGAGGAAATTGAGCTATAAGATCGTGCCCAGGCGCGCAAAGGAGGAGAATACATCATGAGGGGAGAAGGCGTACATGCGACCAGGGCAGAGTGGAGAACTGGCAGGAGGAGGGTCGGAAGAAGGTGAGCAGCCGCTCGAAAAAATTGGTTTTCGTCTTTGTATACTCGGTATGTACAGGATTCCTGTGGCATGACGCATTGTAAACGACGTGGGGGCACGAAGAAGCTTTGCGGGTGGCGCTAATCAAACAGTACCTTAGTGGGCCTTCCAATACTTCAGAGATCGTGTCCCACGCCCACTTTGTGTACTCCTTTGTGGTCAGGACCTGCACAACGGGTAATCTAGGGTCAGGTGCCTGCCGGAGCAGGACAGGGTAGCAATCACGCACCCCCGAATTCTGTAGCTTGGCGAGCAGCTGGCGGGTGTCCATGTCCCAGTCCATTTTCCTCTTGATGCCGTCGATTCGGTCCAGACGCCTGTCCTTCTTCTGGAGAACAAAGAAGTCAAGAAAGAGCCACTATTGAGGAGATCAGGAGCGGCTTACCTGGGAGCGGCGCCAGCTATGTGTTAGTGGCTGCGAATCGAGGGCATCCAATGAGTCCTCCTCCACTCTGTTGGTTGGTTGTAGAAGCGATGAGTTTTTAGCGTTAGGCCAATCAAGGGGGAGGCATATGTTTGCAAGTGAACCTGGTATTGGAATACTGGTGAAGCGAGTTGACCATTTCCGACGCCACGCACCAGACCCCGTTCTTTCGATTAAACGACACGGCTGATATGATCAAAGTGGGTAGCGCCTACAGATGGCAGGGGGATCAGCACCAACCCATAGCACGCAAACGACACATCGCATGTTACCTGGATATTGGCGCACTGAGAGGCAGGCATCAAGATGTCCGAAAGATGCAGTATCTCGCCTAGCAGCATCAGCGCTTTCTCGTCCAGCTTCCGCGCGCTGCTGTCCTGGGTCTTGCCCAGTTCTACCAGCACCTGGTTTGCCGAAGGATTAAACAACACATGAAAGTGAGTAGCTGAGCAATAGCAGCGCAACACACAGGGGGCAGACCTCGAGAAGACCGCAGCTGATGAAGGCCATGAGCAGCGCGGAGAGGTAATTGTCGATTAGGTTTGCCCTTTGCGCTTCTGAAGATTGTTCTGCGAGGCTGTGGCACGGGAGATGTTTTAGCCACGCCAGGGCTCTTGGTGGCTGTTTGGAAGAGTGCGCACCTTTCCGATGGAGAACCGCGCCTGCCGAAGCCTTGTGAAAGAGTCATGGCTGCTCGGGGAATGCGGAAGAGCAAGTTCAGCGCATCCAAAATGAGTTCCTAGTGGCGTAACCAACTGTCAGCGATCACGCCATTGCGCAAAGACGTTATTGGGCAGGGAGATGCGCCCGCATACATGTAGCTCAGGGTGAGGAAGCCTGAGTGCGTCAACAAAGGTCTTTAGCCCCTGCTGATCGGAGGCGAGGTAGATAACGCCCGTCCAGCTGACAATCAGAGGAAAGAGGAAGTCAGCACGGTCCCTTTGTTAATCAGCAACAAAAATGTGCGAACCTCTTGAGCATTACGCATAGCGCCTTTATGCAGGCGTCCCACACCGCAGACTGCTCGGGCGGATATCCCGCCTTCGGCAAGTGGAATGTGTCGGTCAAGGGACTAAAGAGTAGCTGTGGTAATAATAGAGGAGAGAGGTCAATACGTCTCACCAAATGCAATGTCATTGGGCCAGGTGAACGCACCCTAATGTCGGCCTGTGGTCGAATATATCGACGAGTTTTGGATTCGTTTAACAAGTACAGCAGGCACATGACAAGCGGCTGGCGTATGTCCTGGGAAAGGAAATGGAAAGGGCACCAGCGTTAAGGGGCAGCATGGCTAATAGGCCCAAGAAGGAGTGAGTACAGTGTGCAAGGGGGACACAGCAGCCGAGATTAGCACGGGTATTCCGTTGCACAACGCCACAACACTCGTATTGCCAATCGCTGTCCAAATCCACCAAATGATAGTGAGAGATGATAAGGACAAAGCCAGAGAAAGTGGGGGTAATGTGCCGAACCTATTTCCGCCAAGGCCAACAGGCACGAAGAGCAGAGCATGTCTGCTTCCTCGCTCGCGATAGCGACGAGCGCCTGACGTATTCAAGTGTTCACTCAGTCAGTTCCGGAACTGAAACGCAATTGAGAGGCCAAGCCAAGGGGCTAACCTGGACGAGGCATCGTGGCATCAGCGCGGGGCTGACCGTACAAATGGTACGGACAAGCTTAATGGCTTGCATCCGCTCCATTGTGCCGCCTTGTTCTCGTTCAAGCGATCTACATAGCGATGAAAAGTAAGCCATATGGCAAACGATTAGAGATTGAAGGAGAGACTGTACTGTGCGATCAGGTAATGCAGGCTGTTGTCAATCAATGCCTCGAGAAGTGATACATCTCTCACGAACATGTGCATACAGTACAGCGCCGTCGATCGCACATTGCGCGACGAATGGAGCATGTATACCCGCATACTGGGAGAGCGAACGGTTGAAGGTCAGCGGTCTAGGAGGGATTGAGGCCGCAAGAGAACTCAGAAGCACATACCACGCCATGAACTGGGACCGCGGGAAAGACGGTGCTCGCGATAGAGATCCGTACTCCAGTCCAATCTCCAACAGGCCTGTGAATGCCGCGGGCTTGCTCATGGATTGGTCTTCGTCCATGAGCACCGCCAGCAGTCGCTGCACCCTCATCAAGGTCTGCAAAGGTCGCCCGAGTGTGAGCATTGCGCAATGACGAGAAGTGTAGCGGGTCACGAGAGACACGTACTTCGTTAAGCTGCTGCTCGTCCGGCGTGGCGTCTTCTTCGCGGCTGGTGCTTGGCTGGCGAGAACCCGTCCGCTCATCCGATGGCTCGTCGGCGGAGAGCAACTGGTCTCCCTCCCCGCTCATTCCTGCATCATCTCCCCACTGGGACTCGCCCATGGTCGAAGCTAGCATGGCAGCGCTGGATGTTCGGTCCTGATCTTTTGTGCCTCCCGCCCCATCTTCTTCCGATCTCGGGGCAGCAGACGAATTAATCTCTGGGGGGACTTGCGATTGCGAATTGTCCGTCACTGCTCTTGGTGAGTAGGCGTCGGCGGACCGGAAGAGGGAGCTCTCGTAGATGCGCATCTTGACGGCAGCGCCCCCCTTCGCCGGGGCACCAGTGAGTGTGGCCTCTGAGCATACCCTCACGATCCCGATCGCCCGAGTGCTTCTCTTCTTTGCCTTCTTTCGATCAATGCTGTCGCCAGCCCTTTCGCTGAGCCCGCTCAGGTCTGTCGTCGATCTACTCAGCTCTGATCCTCCTTTCTTGTCCTTCTTCTTTTTCTTTTTCTTCCTCTTGGGAAGGGCTCCTCCCTCTTGGGTCTGTTCTCCATTCACCGTCTTGTAGCCTCCAATGATTGGCGCTTCGGCTTCATCCATCGACCGACGATCTATCTCGTCCTCCTTCCCCTTCCGCTTTGGCGAGTCTAGCCACGAGGAGGCCGGGGTCACCTCCGCCACACCCCCGCCGCTCGTCCTCCTCATCTTCTTGAGCTCTCACTCACTACTACGTCGCAGGGGCGCTTAAAATTTCGCATGTTATTTCCGCTTTAGGAAAACCGCAGCCTAAAGACACGACTGCCGCGAAACCATCGCTGAGAGCTTTCACAGATTCGTGTTTGATCAACAACAGAGGGTCGTGGCCCACCTAACCGCCACCCGGAGGTGGAGTATCGATCAAGTGGTTGAACGTTCTAGGCAAGGAGGATATCGGGTTTGGTGTTGTGGAGCGGGGTGGGATGGCCAAGGG
>CACVKS010000402.1:0-18115 GCA_902749335.1 Acanthamoeba triangularis
GGGTAGGACTGCTCGCGGTCGGGGGCGTGGGAGGTGACGATGATGGGCACCTCACCGCGAGGGCTCTCAGCCATCGCCGGCTTGATCCCGGCAAGCGTCTCGGTCTCGGCAGCGGTCTCGGTCTCGGCGGCCAGGCTGAGCGGCAGGGCCGACGATACCACGTTCGGGTTGACGTTCATTGGTATGTGTGGTATGCGGTGTGTTGCGGTTGTGTGCGTGAGGCGGTGCGCGTGCGTGTGCGTGTGCGGTGGTTGCTGGAGTGGCGACGGGCGTGGTCACCTTCCTTGTGGTTCTGGAGTGTATGAGTGTGTGAGTTCTGGTGTAGAGAAAAGTTGCCGAGGAGGCTCGCGACTTTGTTGGCGGTGCGGCCGCCTGTGGCGGTGAGGTGGGCCTAGAGAAGTGTCGTGTGGTGTCCGTGGGGAGAAGTTGGGCAGATGCGCACGTTTTTGACGGAGCCGACCGGGGTCCGACCGGCGGCCGGCTCGCCGCTCAGGGCGATGCGAAGGGGATTCGGCGCTGGCCCAGACTCGATTCCGTACGGCTTTCAAGCTAGATTCACCAGGACGGATGGCCAAAGACGAGGAACTGATCCAATGCGCCGTGGAGGATGCGGAAAAGTCAGCCAAAACGAATTCTTGTTTGCAACCACCTATCCTAGATGGCCCTGTAGATAAATCCGCGGAATTATCCAGTGCGGTGAAAGGCTTAAATTCCTAGCCACTGATTGGTGCAACTAGCGAAGGTAACGAAACGGCGTTTTTACAAGGACCGAGACAAGGATAACAGAGAGCTGCGGGGTTGCGGACCTGGGACCTGGCAGGCAAGCAGGCTCTGGGCCGGCTCCCGCCCCAATTATCATCATTGATGGTCGTTGAAGTCGGCGGCGGCGTAGGCGGCGCTGGCCAGCTCCATGAAGCGCTTGATGGTGGCGGCGTATTGGGGCTGCTTCCAGTTGTCGTCGTGCGTGCCCCACTCGAAGCTGTGCATCTCCTGGTGCACCATTGCGGAGTTGGCTTGTGTCTCGTCTATGTGTGATTGTGTGCGGTTGTGTCGCACCTTGTGTACGCTGGCTGTCGCAGAGTCGAAGACCTTCTTGCTCATCCACGAGGGCACCTGCGTGTCCTTGGGCGCCGTAAGGACGAGCAGCGGCTGCGGGATGTCCGCGATCTCCTTCTCGTTCTCCCAAAAGTTGCGAAGCAGCAGCGACTTAAAGATCACGTAGGGCGTCCACGACGGGTATATGTGGCTCACCTACGACCATGGAGACGCGAAGCGGTGCCCGTCAGCTTGTGCGCTAGGAACCGACAAACAAGCGCTTGGAGCTCAGGCCCGTACCATATCACTGACCGACGTGAATCCGTTGTCGAGAATGAGGCCGCGAATGACGGGAAGCTGCGCTCGACTGCCGTCGGTTCCCTGGCGAGCGTGCGCGTTGGTTGCCCGCGTGAGATGAATAGCGACCCCGCAGCCAAGCGAGTGGCCGTAGGCAAAGATGTTAGTCTTGTCGATATCGGGCCGCGAGATCAGGTAATCGAACGCCGCCTGTTGGATCCGAACGATTCAATCAACCAATTCAATTTAACATTGAAGATGCAATGGGAATTCCTAAATCGCCATACCTCTGCGTCCGCTCGTAGGCCCCTCTCGCTCGGTGAACCGTCGCTTCGTCCGTAGCCCTGCACCCACACAAACGTCAGGTGAGTGGCTGAAGGCCGACGGGGGAAGTTGAACAGACACGCATTGTACCCTGTAAGAGACCAACAACACGTTACAGCCCACGCCGCGGTAGAATGTCTTCCGCACTTTCTCCAGTCGGTGGCTGATGTCTGTTGGTTGACAACCCAGCCCCTCCAAACTTTTGAGTTCGTGTGCATCACCACCGTCATCATCGTCACTGTCATCAGAAACAAAGCGCGGTTTACGCACTTCCCGCATTGCCCGAGAAGTAGATGAGAGTGGGCTTGGCCGGGTAGTCTTCTTTCTGCTTCACCAGCCAACAGTTGATCTGCACGTCACCGCACAAGAAGCGATCAAGCATGAGGCAGGTGAAGGGACTACGGAGCAAGTGGAGCAAGTAAATGGAAAGATAGCGTGTGCTGTGCCTTGACGCCGTCGGCGGTCGTGATGTACAAGTCCTCGTAGTCCATTCCCAGATCACTCGGCGTGGCGGTGTACTCGCTGGCCATCAGGAACAAGGCGCACGCACGTAACTGCGGGTCAGGATCGCTTCGACACGGCCGTACAGCGTGTCGATGATGCTTGCGCGTACCTTCCACCAAACCACGACATGTAGATCACCTTGTTCTGCCACACGGCCAGGCTGACCATTTTCATAGCTGCCATGAATGAGAGAGAGAGAGAGTCAGTTGTGTTGTGTGAGCGTGTAGCAAAGTGCTGAATGAATGGTGTAGTACCCCAGAACACGATGGGCACAGCCACCACGACGCCAGCGAAGGTAAGCACTGGGTGTCCTGGTGTGGTCAAATGGGGAGGGGGGCGTCATGGCCACGGTCCTTATGAGTGCACAGACATCGTAGCCCCAATACTGACTACACGCAGGTACCTGCACCAGCACCGATGAACTTCTCGATGAGGCCTCTTCGCGGTTGGAGCCCCAGGCTGGGGCGCTTGGGCGACACGGTGAGCCAAGTGGTTGCGTGAAGTGGTGGCGCATATCTCGTGCGGTGGACGGATGTTCGCGGGGCAGTAATCGTGCGTTCGCTGGTGGCTACAGTCCTGTTAATCGGCAGCAAACCGGTTCGTGTTGACGACCGCATTGTGCCCAGCAGATGACGGCAGGCGGGGTCTGGAGTGCTCGACGCCCGCCAGCGCACCATGCTTGCTCTGCATCGTCCCGCTCTCATCTTTTCCTCATTTTCCTTTCATTTTCTCCCCATATTCATCTTTCTCTTGTGGACCAGAGGACGTGAGGGATTTAATTTATAAATAAAAAGAAAAAGAAAAGAGATAAAATAGAGCCAAAAAGAGGGTGCGTGAATCGATGCACAGAGAGTGCACACGGCTCCCTTGAACTGATGCCCTGCGAGTAAAGATGGAGCACTTGAATCCCTTCGACGACGATTATGAAGTGCTCTCTTTCGAGGATGAGGGCGATTCGGCAACACGATTGACTGCTGGGGAAAGTGTAGCAGGAAAGAAGGAAGATGCAGAAAGCGTCGCAACAGGAGTCACAACTGATGCGCCGACCATGAGCGAGGAGACTGTGGGCCGCTACCTCGTGGAGAAGAACCTACTGCAGACAGCCCGCCAATTCCTTCAAGAGTGCCCAAACGGCCAAGAATTAGATTTCCTCAGGCAACGTTGCGAGGCCAGCGAAGCCGGCCACGACACCACGGTGGGTACCCATCAAGATTTATTTCATTCATCCTTCATTCGACTTATTTTTAAAATGCACAATAACGTGTTGTGGCAGACCTCGCCAGGCTCGCCAGTCACTGGTCGCACGTCGAACGAGCTCTCAAGCGTCGTGAAGGAGAAGGAGGTGTGCACTACAAAATCCATAGCTTCACGCGCTCACACACACACGCACACGTTCGCTTACACGCACGCTCTACTTGACTACTACTACAGGACAAGATCGTGCGTCTCGAGTACGAGCTCCGCCTGTCCAGAGACGACAACCAGTCGCTCAAGGCCGAGCTCACGCAGCTTCGCACTCATCGGCCATCGGCCGCTGGGGTCACCGGCGGCCAAGTGGTGAACGGCCGGTCCAGCGGTGAGCCGGCAGAGACGGCGACGAAGCGACCCGTACCCGTATCCCTACCCGTACCTGTTGTGGACAACAGTCCGCCGAGCGAGAGGGAGCGCCGCGAGATCAACCACATGGTCAAGCGGTACCTGGTCGAGCGTGGCTACAAGCTGACGGCCATCACCTTTGTCGAGGAGGCCGAGGACGAGCTGGACCCGCTCCCCGAAGAACACACACAACAGACCCCGCAGTCGCTCACCGCGCTCCAGCGCCACTACCACCACAACCCGGCCGTCCAACAGCTGAGTGCTGTACAGGTGTGTATCGTGTCGTGTCGTGTGCGACATGTTTTTCTGGCTGCTGACCGCATTCACAACAGGCCGAGTTGATGGAGGCCAAGGCCAGCAATGCCAGGTATCAGGAGCGACTCGACGCCCTGGAGGCACGCATCGCCAAGCTGGTCGAGGAGAAGCAGCACGTCGAGAACGAGCTAGACTACATGCGCGTGCGCGCCGGCGACAAGAAGCGGGACGGCAGCCTCACGCCGGTACCGGCCCTCAGGCAGAGCCAGCCCTCCGAGCGCCCGGCGTCGCCTCTACCGGAACTGGTGAACAAGGAGGGCAACGAAGAGGAGGAGGCCAAGGCCGACAGCAACGAAGCAGCAGCCGCGGGCGACAGCGCCGGTGGCCGCGAGCTGGCGGAGGCAACGCCAATGCAAGCCATCGAATCAGAGGACTCACAAGAGCAGGACGCCAAGAACAAGGAAAACATGCGAGTGCGTAGTTTCATTCCTCCGTTCGCACTCTTGTCTTTTTTTCCCGCCTTTCTCCCTCCCGCTTTCGTCGTCTTTCGCTTTCGCTTTCTTGTTCTCATGCGTTCTTTTCTTTCCACCCAAAGCGACGGCGCAGTCAACGACTGCTTCGAAATCTGCGAAAGACCTCCATTGCCGACGCGACGCGCATACAGAAAGAGGTTCGCGCATTCCCGTACCTCGTTTGGCCTGGTCCAGCCTTGTGGCCATAGTCTGATGATATGTCTCTGGCTGCGTGAATGCAATTCGCCAATTCATGGGCCTCAAAAGGTGGAGCGCATTGTGACAGTGGAGCGGGACAACCAAGGCGCGGTCAAAATAGTGGCCGAATGCCTCCCGCACATCGTACCCGGTGTGCTTCTCAACACGCGCGAGGTACGTCGGGTGTTGCGTGTGTCGTGTGTCGTTAAGCCGCCCGACTCACTCATTCGCTGCACTTGGCCAACCAACATCCAGGAGCTCATACCGGTGATCCTGGTGGCCATCCGCCAGCATCCGGACACCAAGACGCGAGACCACCTCACACAAATGCTCTTCAACCTCATCAAAATACCCGACGAGAACCAGCGACGGGTAACTAACCCTACCTCCCAGTCCGTTGCAACAGCCTGCGAGCCGTTTGTTTGCCGGTTATCAAACACTCATATCCGGTCTGTGCCGTGTGTCGTGTCGTGTCGTGTCGTGTCGTGTCGTGTCGTGTCGTGTCGTGTCGTGTCGTGTCGTGTCGACAGATTATCATGGCCGGCTGTGTTGCGCTGGCGCAGATCATCGGGCCGGATCGAACGGGCTCCGAACTGCTGCCCCAGTGCTGGGAACAGATTTCCTCCAAGCACAAGGAGCGACGGGTCCTGGTCGCCGAGTCCTGCGGTGCCCTCGCTCCATTCGTGCAAACCGTACGCGCATCTGAGCCTAGCTCTGAAACGATCATCTGCTCACCACACGCGACACACACATCACGCACGACACGCACAACCGCACCCGCACACGACAGGAGTTGCGGGCGTCCCTCATACTGTCGATCTTGATTCAACTGCTGGACGACAAATCGCCCCTTGTGCGACTGGCGGTGGCGCGCAATCTGGGCATCCTCATCAGCTGCCTCGACGAGAACGAGGCCAACAAATACCAACAAATCCAAGAGCTGCTGTTCCGCCTGCTCAGAGACCCCGATCCGTCCGTCGTGCAGATGACCCAGGTAGCAATTCGTCACATTTCTTGCTTTCCTTCTTTCTTTCTTTCTTTCTTGTTGTTTCGCTTTCGCCTTTACTCAGCCCACGACGCCAATGGTAGGACATCTTTTTGCCGATGCTGGTGGATTGGGCGGACACGCTGGACTACATGTCCTCCCGCCTTCTCACAACGCTCCTGGCGCAGATCCAGAACTTCTCAGAGGTGTGCGGCCACTCTCCACCACACCACACACGCCACACACTCTACACGGATGACGTCATCCTGATCTTGATCTGGTGGCAGATAACGGAGGTAAACGAACACCGGTTGGCCCACCTGGAGGTGTATTTGTCGTCGTTCGCGCTTGTCATTCCGCGCTACGTCGAGTCGGTGCTGATGTCCTCGCCCTTTGGCGAGTCGCTGCCCTCCGACGACGAGCTCGCCGCCAGCGCTCTCGCGGCCTCTGATGCCGAGCCCAAGATCGCCACTCGCCACCGCAGCAACACGCTCAAGTACGCACCGCCGCACCACCGCACCACCGCTCCACCGCACACGATCATTCTCACACACGGTTTGTTTGTTGCGGTGCGTTCTGCAGCGACTCGCTGTGCATTCTGTCGGTCCACCAGCGGCGCTATCTCACCCGCAAGCTGGCCGAGTACCTCCAGGAGCACTGCGCCACCAATCTGGAACAGGTACGGGCCATCCGCCCGCCAGCCTGGAGGCCTCAGTCTCTATCCCTCTCAACACGTGTGGTACCCCCCTATCCGCTCTCATCAGGGAACGACGTGGCCTGCTCTCGAGTGGCTCACCTTCGTCTACATTCCCAAGCTGGTACCCCTGGCCTTCTACACCCCGATTCTTTTTCTTCCGATTAATGTATCTATTATTTATTATTTGTTTTTTATTAGATCGACTTGCTGGTGCCCATGATTGGCGTCTCCGAGCAGTCGAAGCCGCACGAGGTGCTTAACATCATGGCCAAGGTAGGCGCCCACACACATCTTTTCGGCCGAAATGTGATATTAATTAATTAATTAATTAATCACCCACCACCGCTACAGGGCATGACGAGCGTGGTGATGCGTCTGTGCCGCGAGACGGGAGAGGCTTTCGTGCAGTACGTGCTCCAGCCGCAATTCCTGCGGGAGATCAACTCGCCCGGTACCCTCACCCTTAAGGCCACCCTTGGGTGGAGCTTCGCCTCTCGTGCACTAGCGAGTGTCTCACCACGCCCATGCGCTGTGTGTGTGTGTGTCGTTGGTCGTATCGTGTGTGCCATGTGTTCGACATAGAATCGGAGGCCCGGCGTCTGGCGGCGCTCCAGGTCTTCGCCGTGGGCGTCCTGCCATTCCTGGGCAACGACAAGCTCACCGCGTTCCTTCGGTACCTTCACACGCTCGTGGGCGCTTGCAGCCAGCCAGCGAGTGCGCTTCGTTATTGACGCACCCACCCTTACCCACCGATCAACCCAGGGAGCTGACGATCAACATCGCGCTCGAGGAGAGCGGCTGGAACCACTCGCACCTCGCCCTGGCCAACGACTGCATGGAACTGTTGTGGTGCGCTCTCCCGCCGATGATGAGGCACCCGGCGCATGAATGTCTCTCTGGCTGACAGTTACACGATGAGACTAACGACACGACCAACGACCAACAGCAAGCGATCGGAGGAGATGCGCGACCTCATATTGACCTTCCTGTGGGATCTGGTGGTGCACCCCTCCGCCCAGGTGCGCCAGACCCTCGTCAAGACCTTCGACCACATGGTACTGGCCGCACCGCCCGTTGTCAGCCACACGACCCAACTCAACAACGAAGTTTCATTTCGTTCCTCATTAACTCTCGCGACCCGCACGCGTGCGCGCAGACCACGTACATGGAGAAGGCCAAGGTGACGAAGCGGGTGCTGCCGGCCCTCCTCACGCTGGGCAACGACATCGAGGTACGCTCACGGAGTGCACTTCGCCCGCGAGGTCTCTTGATACGACACACACGACACACACGACACGACACACGACACACACGACACACACAACACACACAACACACACGACACACGACACACGACAGGCAACGGTGCGCGCTGCTGCAGTGGTGCCCATCGGCAACGTGGCAATCAACTTCGCCGACAACCTCGTACCCTTTTCTTTCCTGTTCTTTTCTTTTTCTTTTTCTTCCATTGACTTGGGTTCTGGCTGCGCAGTTGCTCGAGAGGATCAACGTCCAGTTCGAGACCTGGGAGCAGGACGAGGGCAGCGGCGTGCAGCAGGAACTGGTCCACGCCTTCGCCTTGATCATTCCCCAAGTCACAGCTGTCTTCCGTGATGCCTGTATGCTCCCCACCACCACCACCGCCGCCAAATGTCACACACATGTAAGCGAGGGCGACCATCATTCAATTCTGTTCCTTCCCCAGTCCTGCTGCCAAAGCTCGTGCGGCTGGCCGAGAAGAACAACGCTTGTACAGACACGGCACAGCGTCAGGTAATACACAACGCACGACACACGACACACACGACACACACGACACACACGACACACACGACACACACGACACACACGACACACACGACACACACGACACACGCACTGACACTTTGCTTTGGCAGAGCATGGCCAAGGCACTGCTCGATGCGTTTCAGGCCTTCCATGGGAGTGATATCTTTTTCCCCACCCACCACCCACCACACGGCCTTTTTCATTGCTTGCGCCTCTCTTCCTCTTCTCCTCGCTTTTTCGTGCGCGTTGCCCTGCCTTGACTCGTCTACTTCTCTCGCAAGAGGTGGTTCGTGACGGACTGCTGCCCGGCCTCGCCTCCCTCCAAAACGACTTTGAGGTAACCTCTCTCTGGCTCGCACCCTAAGCCCTGGTGGCGTGGCGCAGAGGGAGCCACCACTGACGCGACACTCACTGAACAAACCCGTAAAACAGGTGATGGACTCGTCGTTCAAGAAGACGGTCACGTCGATGCTTCACGACATGCAGGTACGTACCCCCGCCCTTGCTCTCTGGTTGCAAGCACGGTGTGACCAATGGGAGGATAGCGCCGCCAGCCCGCTTTTTGATCCCTCACCTCCGCCGCTGCGGTGATCTATTATGAAGGTGACGGCCGGTACACCGATGACGCCCAACAAGAAGAAGAGCGAGGAGACACAGCCGGAGCGGAGAGACGTGTCATTGTCGTCAGCCACCTCGCGCGGCGCGTCGTCGAGTGACGAGGGCAACGGGATTCTGCCTTCCTCGTCTTCGTCATCATCGCCAGCCGGCGGGCTGGAGGGCGAACCGACTGTCAACAAGCTCTTCAGCCGGTGGAAGCAGTCGACAACGTTCAGCAACATCGGAAGCAGCCTCAAGGCCTGGAAGACGGCGACGACCAAGGACAACAGCAATGGCGGGTCCGCCTCCTGAGCGAAAACCGGTGGTGGGGCTCTTCTCAAGAAGTGGAAAACCGAAGCAAGTTCGCCGCTTGCGTGCAGATCCCCCACGAACGCGTTTCGGGGGAGCACATCACCATGTTCAGCTGAATCCTCCGTTTGCTAAACTTGAACCGGCGGACCAGCTGTTGCAAGGCAGAAGCTGAGCTGCTCGCTGCTGGCCTGGCCTGCACTGTTGTGCTTATAAAGGACATTGTTCGGTGACTGGTGTGATGGTCATCATGTGGTGGTTGCGAGGTGCACGTCACTCTGCGATCTGGTCTCGTGCTCTGGTTTGTGAGACAAAAAATCTTGGGCTGTCGCATCGCGACGCCGCAACCTAGCTAACTCAACGATGGCGCGCCATTGGGTGGGGCAGTTCACCGCCCAAGCCAGGCCAACTTTGCTTTATTTCCTGCTAGACTTGCTCGTGTTCTTTTTCTTTTTCTTTTCTCTCTTTCGAAGCGGTTCAGAAGAAAGCAGTTTTCTTGCCGCAAAAAATTGAGAAGAAAAAGGAATTAAGAAAACCGATTGAACAGCACATGGAAGTAG
This sequence comes from Acanthamoeba triangularis, assembly GCA_902749335.1. Taxonomy (NCBI): domain Eukaryota; phylum Discosea; order Longamoebia; family Acanthamoebidae; genus Acanthamoeba; species Acanthamoeba triangularis. The sequence goes on from CACVKS010000402.1 coordinate 9,658, forward strand.
AAGCTGATGAGGAGGTACTTCAGTGGGCAGCAGCAGGACGGGTTTCCGACCTGCTCCCAAAGCTGGTTGATCAGGGCTTCATCACGATGGACGCAGTTCGACAAATCGACACGGGCGACCTCGCGGCAATGGGTATCACCAAGGCAGGAGATAAGAAGCGCCTGCTTTTTGCAGTACAGCAAGCCAACGAGGCAGCTTCGCCAGGTATGGCTTTGCAAGTTATGGTCGCTGTAAATTGATTGTTAACATCAAAATTCGACAGTAGCTCGTAGGCGGCCTGGCGCTATGTCGGCACCCAGCCCGCAGCGGCCATCTTCTGCACACGGTGCGTTGCAACTGTCTACATGTAATCAAATGCTAATTGCGCACCACGTCTCTTGTACTCCCAGACGTGCGCTTGCTAAGGGAAGAAGTGCAAGAGATGCGGAATCGCTTGGAGGACATCGCCATCAGAGACGTAAAGGGCCGATCAGAACGTACAGCTCTTTTTTCGCCCTCTGCCTCCCCCCTCTCTTTCTTTGTACCAACCGGTGTATCGGCAGGGAGCATGCCGTCGAGTTTCGCCAAGCGTTACGAACAACTCCACGCGAAGGTCAAGGCCACCGAGGCGTGGTTCTCTGTCGCCACACAACGCCCGGTGGTGCCCGGCAGGAGCAGGCGGGCAACGAAGAAGTATCTATTTCCAGAGGGCGGCTATCCGGCAGCGGGCGCCGACGAGGCTCGAGTGGTGCAACCCTACTGGTCAGAAAAGCTTAAGCACTTCCCCGAAGACTTGCCTATAGTTCTCGCGGACAACCATCGGGTTGTATCGTTCGGCGACCGCAAGCCCGACCTGGTGGGCTACCTGGCCAACAAGCCACGGAGCCTATTCTACATCGCGCTGGTGGGCGACATCAAGGCCCGGCGTCAGGCGAACAAAGAGAGCTTCGACGCATCCGAAATGGGCCATCTGGAATCCTTCCTCGAGGAACTCTTACTCGATTTCCAGCCCTACCGACGGGTCGTGAACGGCTTCCTCACCGATGGCTGCCTCATCCAGTTCTTCCGCCTGGAGAACCTCCCCGAAGCCGAGCTGCAGTGGACGGAAGGACCAGTACTTCATCTGCATGACGGAGGCGACCAGTGGCTGCTGGGGCTCTTGCAGGACACAAGCGCGCATGGGCTTCCTGCCGACATTGTCATCGGTCAGGAGCCGGTGGTCATGGAACAGCTCCTCGGCATCGGAGGATCGTCTGTCGTTTACAGTGGCAGCTACCAAGGTACTATCGGGCATCCGATTTTCCTCCTTGGATATTCTCGCTTGACCTCCACTTACCATGGGCCGCAACTGCAGGCGATCAAGTGGTGGTGAAGCGATTCACTTCGGTGAGTAAGCTGAACCACCTTCAACAAGAAGCCAACATCTTGCACAAGATCCGAAGGATGGTGCCGCGCGTACCCCGGTTGATCGCCCGCGACGACCAGCGCCTCGTGCTCCTGCTGCAGCCTGTGGGAGTTCAGTTCGCTTCCAGGGTGTCGCACTTTGAGCCGACGGTTCGTGGCTTAAGCCCTTCATGCCGCTCCCTCGGAACACAAACTTCAAAAGTGATCACGCACACGCTGATACGGACAAATTCGTGCAGGTAAAGTCTGAGCGAGCAATTGCCACGGCAGATGATTTCTGTCAGCTGGTGGATATTCTTCAGACTGTGCACACCCAGTTCCAGTTGGTTCACCGCGATGTGCGACTTCCAAACTTCTTCAGAGACCCAAAGAACGGGATGGTATCCCTTTCCACCCCGCTTTACCAAGCACCAAAAATGACCCAAGACGTCTGCTTACGCAAGATGACAAAAACAGGTCTTTCTGAACGACTGGGGCTGTGCAACGGAGGTGGGGAAGAGCGTGTTATTCTCAGGGGCGTTGCAGCACGCTCCGCTTCGCGTGCTTGAACGTGCGAGACAGAGAAGCACCTACGTGCCGAAGTTTGGTGATGACCTCGAGATGGTGGTGCGGAGTGTCTTCCACAGCTGTTCGATTACCACCTTCGAGCAGATCCGCACGCAAGAGGACGTCGCCCGGATCATCTGCTTCTGGGAGCACCACCTGGCACCCCCCAGCTGGGCCAAAATGCTCGACGCTGCTCAACGTGAAGACTATGCAGAACTCAAGACCCGCATATGCAAGCTCCTGCCCGCGTCTGGCTGAAGTGTACAAGCAAAATCGTTGTTTTTCTTTTTCACTTCGTCCATGAGAACCCCAGCCCATCTTTCCGTGTACTGACAGAGGGCGGGAGGGTGCAAGGAACGGCGGTGCCTGGAACGCACTACACTGCAGAGGAGCTGACAGGAACCACCCAGGCGGTGCGTTCGTATGCGGCGTCGGCGCCCCAGGCCGAGAAGGAGAAGACACTCTTTGAGACCAACTACCAGCGCAACAAGGGCATCACCACCGACGACTCCCTGAAGGAGATCGAGGTCTGGCTCACTCTTCTACCCTTCGTCACTGCCAGCACGACCGTAATCCAAACGCCCTAGTGCTGACACACTACACGCTCGCAGGACTTCTCGAAGCACGGAGTCGTGCCTGGCGGCGGAGTCCTTGGCGGCGGCGGCGGTGGTGGAGGCATTGGTAGTGCTGGCGGCGGCCGTGGCGGTGGTGGCTTCGGCGGCGGTGCTGGCGGTAGCGGCGGCGGTGGCTTCGGTAGCGCTGGCGGTGCTGGTGCCCAGGGCTCGCTTCCCTTCGGTCCCGGCGGCGACGCTGGTGCGGCCTTCTTCTCGCAGCATCAGCAGAAGGAGGCGGCCAAGTACAAGCCCGGCTACAGAGGATGATCGTCGTCGCCGTCATCGTCATTGCCGTTATCATCGAGCGATGGCGAGTCGCCGCACGCGTGTGCCTTGTCGGGATGTGGACAACACACACAAACCAAGACGAGACCGAGTGGGGCGTGTGAAATAAATAAGACCTAGTTTGTAAAAGGGGGGATAGTAGCACGAGAGAAGAAGAAGAAGAAGAAGACGAGGAGTGGAGAGACGAGACGGGAGTGCGGAGAGCTGCCACAGCGGAGCTCAGTTGTTTTGAGAGAACTTGTATCTGGTGGGTAGAAGAAGAAGAAAGAGCAGATGAGTCCCACACACACACACACACACACACACGGACGAAGAAGGACGATCGCCAATCCCGCTGAGAGAGTAGCGGGACAGGGTGTGGCAAGGTGACGATGGACGTACGCGCATTTGACACACTCGTAGAAGACGGTCGAACCTTCGTCGACGGACCGGAGCTGCATGGTGTAGAAGTACATCTTTCCATGTCCACACTTGGGGCACTTCTCATCGATCTGAGGCGGCAAGGAGTGAGCACACGAGGAAAGGTGAAGTGGGACAAAGAGGTACGGAGCGTACGATGGCTCGGTCATTGGACTTGTCCTCCTGCTTCTTGCCCTTTTGTCGGATGGACGACTTTGGCTTGGCCTTGGTGACGATAACGTGCTCCTCCAGCTCGTCTGCGTTCACGTTGAATCCACACATCCTTTCGAAGCGCATGGGAATCCCATTAGGCGAAAATCGCACAAATGCGCTACAAGCAATCGTTCGGATTCTTCGCGATTGGGAGAGCGTACTTGCAATTGATTTGAGAATCAGAGGTAAGGGGCAAGAGGCAGCCGCAGTTGTCGCAGAAATTGGTCTTGGGCTTGGCCAACGAATTGAAGCTCTTTTCCCATTCCGTCAGTGCTCGCTTATTCTTCCTGGGGTTGGAGGCAGCCTTCACCGCTTCGATCATGACCTCCATATCGTCATCGTCATTCGTTTTCGTTTTCTTTTTTATCTGTTTATCTGTGTCGCCCTTGCTTTTGATCGGACTCTCCGAGGTCGAAGATGACTTCGTTCGCTTCTTCGATGCGGGCTTATCCATACCTCCTTTCGATTGCTGGAAAATCGCGATTGCCGGAGCGATCCCGCAAGTCCCCAATCTCTGCCGCACAGAAAAACAAAGAAAAGAAAAGAAAAGGAATTGCCTGCGTCGACATGTCGTAATCTGTCGGCAGAGGCGAAACTTGGTGGGCGAGGGACGGAAGAGCCAACGAAGGTGCCACAGCCACGAGGGGACGGGGGTGGCTTGGGCAGCTCATCTTGACTAAGCACCACATTTGTGTAACGATTGCCACGAAGAAAAGACAGCAGAAGAAGAAGATTTCGTCGCACGAGCCAGGAGGGTGTACATACCGACGCGCCAAACAGAGACGAGGAGGTAGATCGAAGAAGATCCATTTGGATGCAAGATTGATTCGAGGAAGGACACCATCGGCGGCTACTTGTAATTATTGTAAATTTGTCCACAACCACAAGCAACCACTCGATCGCGTGGAGAAGGAGGTGAGAGAACGAGGATAAGATGGGTTCTACAAACTCGAAGAGGCCCGCGGCATCGGAGGAGGTGAAATATCTGTCACCCACAGGACTCTACCCTTCGTGCAATTGGGATCTCAAAACCATTCGCAAGCTCATCATCGAGAAGAAGCTGGCCCCCTTCTACCCAGGCCGAGAGGAAAAGGATTCACCCGAGCTAGACGAATGTCCCATCTGCTTCATGGTATGCCCTTCACCCTCGCAAGGCCTTCCACACGGGGTCTAGCTGAATGCATCTCTCTGCAGTTTTATGCGGGCGGCCTCAATCGAACCAAATGCTGCCACAAGGGCGTGTGTACAGGTTTGTCGCACCCTTCCACAATCTCTCTTGACTGCCAGTCCCGCCGGCTAACTCTGTGCTTTCCATCAGAATGCTTCCTGCAAATCAAGAAGCCAGGAGCACCGCTTGCGGACTCCATGTACGTCTCCTGCGGCCCACCCTTGGACCCCGCCGGCTCTCGTCTCATTATTGTATCTCCTCTTGTCCCCTCTAGTTGCCCCTTCTGCAATCGTGCGCGCTTCACGGTCATATTCATGGGACCCAAGTCGCGAGAGGAGCGGATGAAAGAAGAAATGGTACTTCAGCTGATCTGGTGCTCTAGAGCGCGCTGGCATCGTGACTAATCTGTCTTCAACACTGTGAAACGACGATCACACAGGAAGAACAAAAGGTTTTGGAGTTGCAAGAAAAGATACGGCAGGAGGAGATAGAGCGCGACCTCGAAAGGGACAAGCAGAAGCAGCAGGAGCGGGATCAAGGTACCATCACGCCTTCCCGAGAAAGTGTGACGCATTGCTGTGACTCTGTTTGGGCTCTTTGTCGTGCCGGCCGCCACTGACCAAGGCGCGAAAATGGTGTGTTTGCCCTCTCATGACGCAAACTAGATGTAAACAAGCGAGACACACAAGAACGAGTCCGAACGCAGAAGAGGGCCACGCACACGGATGGTTCCGAGGTTGGTGCACGCTCCAAGGGCGCATCGGGAAGTGGTGGTCGCGGACAAGCCAGCGGACGGTCTAGCGATGCGTCGCAGGGCTCAGCAGCCGGTGGCCCTCAGTTCCTTCCCATATCGCCGCCGGGTACTTCGCCAGAGCAGGTACACATTGCGTGTCTGGCCCAACGTCCTTCTTCTTCCTGTTTGTTTTCTTCGTCTTCCTTCTTCTTTGTCTCATCTTTTACATCAGGATTTGGAGGACCTGATGCTCATGGAAGCCATCCGACTTTCGCTTATCGATAACTCATGTACGCACGCACTCCTCCAGCGCCCACGAGACCACAAACACTCAACTTGCTTGCTTGTGTGGTGCAGCAAATACCACATCGACGGACGCGCGCCCGATACAAGAGAGATCGTCATCGCCTTCGCCCCAAGACAGCGGCGACGATCGGGCGGACGACTACCTGTGGGCCGGCATTGACGGCTCGTCGGCCGACATCGACCTCATGGCCGACCGCCAGAACCGGCCACTCCGAAGCGGCTCGTCGTCTTCGTCGGCGGCCGCCGCGAACAACCACAAGGAAAAGGAGAAGGGCGAGGAGAGCGACAAGGAGGAGGAGCCGGAGCCGCTTCATCCGCTCCACCCCAAGTACAACCCCTTCGTCCAGCTGGACGACAGCGAGGACGTCGAGGAGTCCCTGCTCGTCCGAAAGAGAGGTGGCGAGTCCGCTGGCCGCAGCTCCTCCTCTTCTTCTTGACACCACGACGTCTCGCGAGATCTTCTTCACCACCAGCCACGACGCAACTACACACAACTAGAGCTACACCAATAAATATCTCGCGTATTTATCTGTGGCTATGACGTAGGAGGAGCAATATTATCTTATATGACGTGATCAGTTGCCTAACGACGTAGGGGATATCTTCATGAACCGCTGAGAGTAAGAGCAAGGAGAGAGTGAAGAGCAAAGATGGAGGAAGGAACGAGCTTTGCGCCGATAGACGACACGGTGGGCGACCTGGTGGCAGTGGAGGAGCTCTCGGCGTCGGTGGTGCGGTCGACCGCGACCGCCCGCGAGCGGGCGAAGACGGGCCAGTCGTCATGGTGGCGCACCTCCATCGCGACCCTGCGCCGTCCACGAGGCGAGGAGAGAGAAGAAGAAGGAGGAGGGGCGGTGGAGAAGAAAAAGACGAGGGCAGGGCTGGAGAAGAAGCGCTTCGCGACAGTGCAGCCGTCGACGACTCCGAGGGGCACCGAGACGAGGAGGAGGAAGAAGGCCATGACAGCGTCATCCAGCCCGGATCTTACCACCGCTGCAGGGTCTAGCCCGACGGCGACAAAGAAGAAAGAGAAGCGAAGCCGAGACAAGACAAAAAAGAACGAAAGCGAAAGTGAAAGAGAGAAGAGCGAAGCGGCGGCCGGAAAAGAGCCCAAGGAGAGGGAGGGCGCTGGCCCAGAACTGTACGTCTCGGAGGTAAAACCCGACCACAGCGCGAGAAAGAAGGAGGAGAGGCTGCAGAAGAGCCGTTCGCTGTCGGCCATCGGGCAGGTGGCCGAGGAGGTGGAGCAGAGATCGTTGGGCAAGGAGCTCGATGCGGTGGAGGAGGAGCTCAAGGGCCCGCTGCCAGTGCGGGCCGACATGCCGGACCGGCAGCGGAAGCGGCACCAGGTCATCAACGAGATCGTCAACACAGAGCGAGCCTACGTGCGCGACCTGCAGGTCTTGCTGGCCGTCTTCATGTACTCACACTTTCTCCGCCTCTCTGTCCTACGTCATGGGCGCATGGCACTGATACATCACCGCACACACACTGTCGCACGCAACACGCACAGAGCGCCGATGCAGAGTAAGGGCATAGTGAGGGCGGAGGAAGCGAAGCTGATGTTCTCGAACGTGAAGACGCTACTGGCGATCAACCAGACGCTGCTGTCCGACCTCATCTCGCGCGTTGAGACCACCCACGGCAACAACCTCGGCGACAGCTTCCTCCTCTTCGTACCTTTTTCACCACCTCGTGTCGCGTGTGTCGTGTGTGTCGTGTGTGTCGTGTGTGTCGTGTGTGTCGTGTGTGTCGTGTGTGTCGCGTGTGTCGTGTGTCGTGTGTGTCGTTCTGATAGTTGTTGAACCGCACACAGGGGGACTACTTGAGGATGTACGCGACCTACTGCGCCAACCAGGACACCTCCCTCCGAACCTACGTCCAGTGCAAGAAGGCCAGCCGCGAATTCCGCGAATTCCTTCTGTTGGCCCAGTGCCACCCGGACGCCGGCATGCTGTCCCTCGACAGCTATCTCATCAAGCCCGTCCAGCGACTCTGCAAATACCCCCTTCTCCTCCGAGTACGACACACGCGCACCACCGCGCACGCCGCTGTCTTAGTCACCCTCTGACTTGCGCGTGTCGTGTCGCGCGTGTCGTGTCGTGTGTGGTAGGAATTGATTGGAGTGACGGACGCGCAACACAAGGACTTCGAGCGGCTCAACAGTGCGCTGGAGAAGATCCGGCAGGTGGTGGCCCGAGTGAACGACAGCAAGAAGGCGGAGGAGGAGATGGAGGCCATGGCCAAGGTCATCGAGCGGCTCCAAGGCACTGAGGTGAGTACCTACTGACTTCCCATTAGGCTGTCGCTGAGTGGCCCACTTATAAGCTCACCACTTCGCCGCGTGGGACTAAGCGCAGAAGCTCGGCGTCCAGTTGATGGTGCCCGGCCGCAAGTTCCTCCAAGAGGGCGTGCTTCACCGAGCCCTCAAGGTACAGCACCCAATCAATGACCCACGCACGACCGCATACGCGCACCAGGAAACTGAAGGTGGTGCGTGATTGGGCGGTGAAACCAGAACGGGAAGGAGACGCAGCCGTCGTACTACTTCCTGTTCTCTGACTTGCTGGTCCTGAGCAAGCGGACGCCCAAGCGCGGCGCGGCGTCGGCCAAAGAAAAGGCGCCCAAGCTCGACGTGAAGGCCGTCGTTTGGCTGACCGCAGCCGAGACGGCGGTCGATCTCCGCCTTGACAAAGGCTTCGGCGAGCTCACCACGACGATCGAGATCGTCAGCAACGACAGCAGCGGCGGCGGCCAGCAGCACTCGCGACACTACGTGGTGCCCTTTGCCTCGGCTGCGCTCAAGCAGAG
>CACVKS010000403.1:0-18096 GCA_902749335.1 Acanthamoeba triangularis
CCCTTCGTTGTGGATGGCCTGGGTGCCCTCCTTGCGGAAGTGGTTCTGCAGCGCCAGGTGGCCGCCGGGGAAGACCGTCAGGTTGCCGCTCATCGGCTCTGCGTGCAGCAACAACAATAAAGGCAACAGCACCAACACGATCAGGGTGGTCGATAGGGGGAGGCGAAAAGGGAGTGCGCGCGGAAGCTCACCTGGCACGTCGCCCAGCAGGACGCCCAGCAGGATGGTGAAATTGTGCACCTGGCCGCGTGGCACTCCGCTGAGCGGAGAGTGCAGGCCTGAAAAGTGTGGCGTGTGCGTGTGTGTTGGGTCAGCCGTGGTGGGTGGGCGTTGGTCAAACCCCAGGCGGGTAGTGCGCTGCGGGTTACCGTCGATGTGCCAGCCACGGTGCCAGCCCTCGGGGTAGACAAAGGAGGTGGCGGAGCCGAGCCAAGGGGCGTCGCCCGCGGGGATGCAGCTGAAGCCCGGAAACCTGCGCCCACAAGGCGCGTGAGTCCCGCCCCCCGTGACAACCAGTACACTGAAGAAAACGACGGATGGGGCGCACCTCAGGGCGATCTGGCCGCCGAAGCCCGGGTGAGTTTTGCCGACCAAGCTCTGGGCCAGCGGCAGCGCGGCCGTCTTGTAGAGCAGGTCTGCGAGAAAAATAAGAGATCAGGCGGCCGTCTTATGATCAACACAAAGAACGCGGGGGCAGCTGGCTGAAGCGCGCTGCACATCTGCGTACCCGTGATCTGCCAACTGCCCTCGACGTGCGGTCGGCGGAAGGTGAGGAGCTCCTCTGGCCGGAACCCCTTGCTCAGCTCAAAACTGTCGCACCAACGACCATCAAACTTAAAACTTGGCGCCTGCCTGGTGGCTGAAACAGTGGTCACAGGTGGTGGTAGTACTTGATGAGCTTGAGCGCCTCTTGCAGTAGCTCTGGAGGGACAACCCCTGGCACCTGCGCGAAGGGAGCCAACATCACAAAAGGGGAGCTGAGGAGAGGCGAAGAGACAAAAGAGAGGAGGATACGGCACGGTGGATTCCCGGGTGGTCGCCCACCCCAGTACTAACACCGCCTGGCGCAGCTTAACTTCGCTGTTCGGATGGGAAGCGGTGCTTTCTGCGCAGTTTGGCCGTATCCGCCGGGCTTCGCTCTCACTCCCAACAACGACCCATAAAAGAAAAGAAGAAGACGAAGAAAAAACCGAAGTGGGCGGGAAGAGGCCGTACGTGAACGAAGCCTTGCGAGATAAAGTGTCGCTTCTGGTCGTCGGTGAGCTGGCAGTGGGCGAAGCGCGGGTCGGGATCGAACAGCTGCTCCTTCTCCCGTTCTACCGTTCGTTGGATCTCCTTCTGGAGCTGTGATGGCACGACACGACCAACGACACGACATGACGGTTAATTGTAACGAGAAGTGAAGAATTGGAAGTGAGGGATGCGAAGCGCCTACCTCTTCCACCTTGCTCTGTATGTCTTTGGCGACTTGGGCCTGCTCCCGTTTGAACTCCTCCACGGCCTGAAGGGCGTGATGGGGCGTGCGGGCGAGGGAAAATCACAAAATGAAACGATCAAGCGGCCGCGAACAACACGCGCGCGCACCTTGGCGATACGCGCCCCCGTGGCCTGTTGAAACGCGAGGCCCTCCTGGATGTGCCGCTGGGCGAGCACTTGGTAGGCCTCCATGCCCTCCTTGGTCTTTGCCGCTACGCGCTCCATGATCCCGCTCATGCCCAACGTGAATGCTGCGCTCACCATCACACCACAGCCCGCACACGCGCCATTTGCCTCTAATCGTATCAACAGCGCGCGTGTGCGTGCAGTGGTGTTGTGTGTTGTGCGTGCGCTCGGACCTTGAGAGCGCATGCTCTGTTCGAACGCCGCCTTCTCTCGTTCCATCTTCTGTCTGAACTCTTCCCCCTCTTGCTGGTGTCTGGGCAATGCAACCAACACCAGCGAGGAAAAGGTCAACCACTCAACCACGACACGACACTGTACACAACGCGTTGTTGTGAGCACGGACCTTCGCTTCATGTCGTCGGCCTCGCTCTTTATCTGGAGGTGTATGTCCGCCTGCCGTTGCCTCATCCTTTCCTCAAACTAACGCTCGCACGGGCCACATAGAGCAGGTTGAGCAAGCAGGCGTGTGCGATGGGTGGCTTGACGTCGTACATTGGTCTGGAGCTGGCGCAGGTGGGTCCGTAGCCGCTGCTCCTCTTCCCGCAGTCGCTGCTGAACCTGCGCCGCCGCCTGTTGCATACGGTTGTGGTACCGCCTGTGGTCATCGTGACTGCTCCCTCCTGCGGTAGAGGAAGATGAAGACAAAGTAATATAAGAATAATAAGATGGAAAGATCAAAGCATAAAAAAAAAAAATTAAAACGCAGGCGGTCCATACCATTATCGCTAGCGGCCTCGGGTTGCGGTTGGCTAGCTGGCGCCCCAGCGTGCGTGATCCTCTCCATCTTGAATCAGAGACTTTAAATTTTAATTTGTTTTTATTTTCTTTTTCTCTTCTTCTCTCAAAAAGCCTTTGCAGTTGCGGTGTGCTTCGAACGTGCTCGAAGCTCGGTGACCCGGGTGTGCGAACAACACGCGAGTGGATATTTATTTGTTTTATTTGTTAATTATTTAAAACTGAAAAACCAGATTCCCATTAAATCGTAAAGGGAGGCGATGAACATCTGGCAGTTGGCCCGGGTGGGCGACCTCAAAAAGTTCAAGAGCGTCGTCAAGGGCAAATCCGTCCACGAACTCAACGAAACCGATCAGTTCGGCTTCACCTGCTTCCACTGGTCCTTCCCCCTCCCCCTTCGCTCTTCGTTCTCTGCCCCCCTTCGTCTTCGCTCTTCGTCTCTGAATTTTATTCACGCGGAGCCCTTGCCGGTGGTGGGCCATGCGTCACCCGACTGCAGGGCGGCGCAGAAGGGCGAGGATGGAATCGTGGCGCTGCTGATCAAGCGTGAGGCGGACCTCGACGTCGTGGATGGCGACCTACAGACTCCGCTGGTTCGTGCCTGGCTCATCTCCATGTGCATTCACACGCCGGCCAGCTCACCTCTCTGTCCGCGCAGCACTGGGCCATTGACAAGGGACACAAGGCCATCGCCCGGCACCTCATCGAACACGGGGCCGCCCTGGACATTCAAGACAAATTCGGACACTCTGGTATGTTGGTCCGTCCGTCAAGGGCGTACTTGAGCTTTTGTTTGTCAAAGGCTGACGACGATTGGGTGGCACCCAACAAAACAGCGCTGCATAGGGCGGCGGCGTTGGGCCAGCGGGACGTGGTGGGCCTACTGCTACGATCCAACGCCAATCCCAACCTACAGAACCAAAACGGTTTGTCTGCGTGGTTCACCCGCTGGTGGCTGGCTCGTTGAGTCATTTTCCCCTTTCTCTACTGCGTCCATCGGACTAATATCAATGCGCCTGGTGCGACAGGGTGGACGGCGCTGCATGTGACGTGCTACTACGCGCACCACAAGATTGTGAGCGAGCTGCTCTCGTGCTCCCGCACGGATGTAAACATACCCAACAAAGACGGGTGGACTCCACGTACGCCAGCGAGTGTCGCCGCGCGGGGCTTGCAAGTGGTGATCAAGTCGATCGACTCATTCTCCAAATGTCGTGTCGTGTCTGTATCGTATCGTGCACAGTGCACTGTGCGGCGATGCAGGGCTACGCCGATCTATGCGATCTGCTCATCCGACATCAGGCCAACATCGACTTTGCCTCTCGCGACGGAAGTACCTCCCCCTCATTCCTTCCTTTGCCTGTCGATCGGGAGTTCCGCCACTCGCCGCCACTTATATACTTACAAATGCCACGTTATCATCGCAGGTACGCCGCTGCACCTTGCCGTGCAGGAGAACAGGGAGGTCGTCGTTCAGCTTCTCACGAACTACGGTACCTTCCATTTGTCCCTATTTTACATATCTCCTCCGATGTTCATACGCGGATGCAGGTGCGAATGTCAACCTGAGGAATGCCAGAGGCAGGCGGCCGGTGGACCTCGCCTCCGAGAGCTTGAAGCCCGTCATCAAAGGTGATTCACCGATCTGTTATGTTTCTCCCTCCCTCAGCGCTTACACTCGTGTGGGTTGCGGCTCGCCTCCATCGCAGGCGCCGGGAAGCCCGTCTATGCGGCCTGCGCCCTCTTCGGCGGGGAAGTGGACAAGGCGCTCGTGGCCACCAAGGCCTCCTTCTTCATTCTGGTTCGATTGTTTCCCATTGCTTCTATTGCCCTATCTATTTTTTAACATCCTTTAATCGTAACAATAATAATTACAATTCTTCCTTGCATGGCGGCCTCGTGTGTGCAGCCACCGCAACAGATTGCGGCGTCGATGGAGGCGAAGCACTTCACGGTGGATCTGGTACACATCGAGGGCGATAACGAAAACGAAAGCGAAAGCGACAAAGACGGAGGGGGAGGTAAGAAGGGAGACAAGGGAGGCAGTCACGGCTCCGGCGGCGCCGGCGGAGGCAAGGGCAAGGGAGGCAGTGGCCGCGGCGTACTTCGGCGCGGGTCCAAGTCGGCCGCGGTGCCGCGGATTCGGGGCCAGGTCACGCGGCTCGTTCCCGCCGACGAAGACGACCACCATGCCGACCAGGCCACGTCGGCCAGGGACAAGGGAAAGGAGAAGAGGGAGAGCAGCGGCGAGGTAATAACCGATGCATCTGAGGCCGGCGACGGCGGCATCGCGAAGCTGGCGTCGTCCTCGCCGCGAGTCGTGACGCCGCGACGAAGGGCGGGACATATGTTCGTGGCCACCTACACGCCGAGTGTGGCCGGTCGGTACCGCCTGACGGTGGCCTACGACGGCGAAGACGTGCACCAGTGCCCCATCAAGGTGACGGTAACCGAAGGTGCGCGCACCCCCAGGCCTGGGTGGGTTGATAGGCGGCAGTGTGCTGACACGTCGAGGGGGTGGGAACAGCCGTGACGGACCCGACCAAGTGCGAGGTGGTCACCGAGCTTGAGGGCACGCTCGCTGTGCTCGTTGGCAAACCGAACAGCCTCATGATCCAGGCCAAGGACCAACTCGGTCCGCCACCTCTTCACTTCGGCTGCTATGTTGAGCGTGTTGTGTCGTGTATTGGATGTGTTGTGTGGTGTGTCATTGTGTTGCGTGTGTCGCTAAGACGGTTGGTTGAATGCGCAGGCGGCAATCGGACGGTGGGTGGAGATGTGTTCGACGTGGAGCTGATCAGGCAGGAGCGGGATGAAGGCACGAGCAAACGAAACATTCTCCTGCGAGCCGATGAGACACACGCCCGCATCGAAGATCTTCGAGACGGTACAGAAGACCTCACCCACCAACCGTTGATCGCTCTGGCCCCTTCGATCATCTCATTTGCCGTCGCGCGTCGTCCGCTTCAGGCCGCTATGTGGTGTGGTTCTCCATCCCGGCGGGAGGCATCCACTTTGTTGACATCAAGCTGCGGAACATACGACTACCCGGATCCCCCTTCAAGGTGAACGCTGCCGAGGGTACGCCCAGGCCCACTTTGTACTGTGCCGTGTGTGTCGTGTGTCACTGATACTAAGCAATTTGCGCGCAGTGCTGAGCCCGGGGCGAAGGAAGACGCCGCGCTCGCCCAAGAGCCCCAAGACCAAGGCCGGCAAGGCCAGCAAGGAGGGCAAGCCACCGTCGGTCGGCTTGCAGCTGCCGGCGGCGGAGGAGAAGGGGCACCAGCTGCCGCCGCTCCTCAGCCCTCGGTCCCTCATGACCAACAACAAAAAGGATAAACGGTTCACTCGCTCTGCCCTCTGGCCGCGCGCCCACCCAACGCCTTTGATTTTGCTGACCTGTAGCCCATCGCAGGTTATCGACCAAGAACGCTGGCCAGTTCATCATGCCCTCATCCTCCAACAACGGTGCGTTTCCTGCTCACGTCGCTTTTCATTCTTCTTGGCTTCGTTCTTTTCTTTTCCTTTCTTTCCTGTCTTCCTTGCGAGCTGAAAGCGGAGGTGGTGGTGACCACCGGCGGGCCCGGGCATGTGCAGACAGCAACAGCAACAACGAGAGCGCCGTGTGGGAGCGCTTGGGCGAGCTGGAGCAGGCCAACTCCGAGCTTCAGCAGAAGCAGCTCGAGTTCGAACGCGAGAAATACGACCTCCACAAACAGATCGCCCAGCTCCAGCGCAAGCTCGAAAAGCGTACGCTCTACGAAGCTCAGATCTCGTCCCAGCATCGCTGGCTCGGTGCCTGAACTCTGACATGTGCGCCGGTGGCGGTGGCGGACATAGGAGGGCGGGAGTCGGTGCCGAGCGCGGTGCCGCGCGAGGAGGTGGCGAGCCTGCAGCAAAAGGTGGACAGGCTTGCGGCGCAGGCGCAGGAGGCGGAGCGCGAGCTGCGGCGAGAGCAGGCCCGGCAGCGGTGTCGCGTGTGCGCCACCAACGGGCGGGAGATGGTGGTGCTCCCGTGCCTCCACGCCGCCTTCTGCGCGCTATGCGTCTCGCGCATGAAGCTCTGCGCACTGTGCGAGGCCCCGCTCCAGGGCTTCCTGCGCATCAAGCCTGAGTGACAAAACAGGAAAACAAAAGGAAACAAAAACCGCAAAGAGGAAATAGGAAAAGAAAATTGCAGAGAAAGAAAAGATCTAGACCGCACCAGCACAGCAAAGATGAAGGCCAGCAGCCGACCCTCCTTCAGGGTGCACCCTTTGGTGCGCACCACTGCCACTTTCTGTTTGGTTGCAGGGAGAGTTCAGGCAACTTGCCTAGTCAATGCTGCAACGTTCAAAAATCGCTACAAAATGCGATTTCAGATTACGTGTCGCCCTCGCTGTTGGGCTACGCGTACAGCAGTGGGCAATCTTGAACGCTTCAACCACCACCGTGGTCTGACCAGCAGCCCTTTTGCTCTACATTCGTGCGTGCAGGTGGTAGCAGTGCTCGTGGCCGCTGCGGTGGTCGTGGGGTGGGGCGCTACGGCCGTGGACGCGCATGGAGACCACGACATCAAGAACTTCCACCGGAGCCGGGGCAGCCTCTACGGCGGCGGAGCGTTGGAGGCCGCCCACCACCAGATGCCCACCACCGACCGCGCCGTCGTCGAACACGTCCCGCCCTCTGGTTCGCCTCTAACCCAGTCCCATTACGCGTGTCGCTACTGCTGCGGTGGCCGAGTGCTCACCATCACCGTGCGTCTTCATGGAGCAGCCATCATGCTGCCCGAGAACGCGACGGAGGAGGAGATCTGGCTGATGGCCGGTACGACGTCAGTCGGCTTGATTGTACACTGCGCACTGTGGTCGATCGGCTGTCGATGCTCACGCGTGTTGTTGTTGTTGTTGTTGTTGTTGTTGTTGTTGTTGTTGTTGTTGTTGTTGTTGTTGTTGTTATCATGGAACGCAGGTGATATGGCCAACTACCGCTCGCTCTCCGAGGTCATTTCCGTGTCTCTTCCTCTGCCCATCAACTTGATATTTGTCGGCTTCGATGGTGACGGCGAGCACGGTACTGCGACAGTTCACTTTCAATTCGAGTCCTCGACATCTGTCGCCGCTGCAAGGGCGCGATTTTCGCTCATTGCCTGAAACACTCGCAGGTCTTGAGCTGGTGGAGGATAACTTCAACGAGTGGTTCGAGCACATCGACCACTTTGTGCGTCACCGCATTGTGCCCGTGGGCGAGGAACAGACCACCACCGAGCGACGCAAGACCCCCAAGACGCACGTCAAGTATCAGTACGTCGTCTCTCCTCCCCCTTCCCTCACTCTCGCTTCCGTTTCTTTGGCTTCGTGCCTTGACATTGGCGGCTCGCCATAACAACAGGTTGAACTACAACCTGGTGAAGCTGGACCCGCTGGTCAACACGATCGTGGAGGACACCATCTATTGGCATCTCCGACCGGAAGACCCCAAGTACTACTTACTTGCGCTCCCTTCTCCCACGGCCCGCTTGCTCATCCCACCTGCTGATCTCCTGGCGTGTGTTCGGAAACAGTTACAAAAAGGCCGAGGAAGAGTTCCATGCGGGCGAGCACGAACAAACGGACGAGTCAAAGGGTGGTGACGAGAAGTTCTACGTCGATGCCTTCAAGCTGTCACGTGTGCTCTACCATCTCATCCTCTCGGTCAACCTCACCGACAGCTACACGCTCTTCATCATGAACCCCAAGAAGGCGGTCGGACCCGACCAAACCTACGGATACCGGTGCGGTCCTTCTTCTGACTGTGCCGATCACTGCAGTGTCAGCGATTGCCGGTAGCTCACACACCTCTCTGTTGTGCGTGTTGGCCTACAGCGTCGGATTCTCGGAGGCGGAGATCTTCGAACTGCAGAAGGTACGTCGCTTGATTGGTAATGGTCAGCAGTAGTCATCAGCGCCGACTCCTCACTTCATCCGTTCATGAATAATATTCTGCAGCGCACCGCTGAATGGTCGGTCGACCCGCAGCGCTTCCAAACGGTCTCTGAGATGCCCGGTACGTTGCATTCCGCTATGTGGCCGAAGCACTACTGTACAGTCGCTGGTGTACTAACCGCACCATCACGATGGTACCACCGTGTAGATAAGGGCCTGAAGCTGGAGCAGAGCTCCGACCTCTTCCCTAAGTCGAACAACGCGCTCAAGAACGGCACCTACCGCACTGTTGACCTCATCGAACGTTCGCAGGTATGGCGCCCGCTAGAGTGCTCGAGGATGGCAACCCTCGCCACCCTGGCTGACAGTTCTTCTCAGGAATGGGCGCACTGGTACATCAAGCATATGGTGGAGGGCGGAGTCAAGCTGGCTCATCTCTGCGCCAAGGGCAGCGGGGAGGATGACCCCAACTGCCTATGGAAGACCCAGCGCGCCGAGGAGCACGACATCGTCAAGCTCGCCCAGACGGTATACCGAAGCGCTGCTTTTTTTTTCTTTATCTATGAGCCTTGCAACATTTATCGATTTATTTATCTGTTTGATGTTTGCGTGCAGATTGCTGCGTCGGGCAGCAAGGCCCAAGTGGAGTATCTTGCGAGCATCAAGGAGGGCAAGGCCCAAGAGGACTGCCTCGTCGATAACTGGGTCGGTCACGCCAGGTGCGTTTCGGCTCGGGGGCACCTCCTCCGCCCCACTTGCATCGCCGTACCACAGTCTGGGCACTCATTTATCCCTGGGACGCGTCTTTATCCAGGTACGCGTGGCTGGACCTCTCGGCTGGGCCGTTCAAGTGGGGTCCGGTGGTGGCAGGACAGGGCGTTCGGTCTCACTCGACAGTTCCTCGCGTGCCGTCGCACTACGCCCTGCACCCCGAAGCCGACCCAAATGCGTACGTGCTGCCCACTTGCTGTGTGCCGTGTACCGTGGTGCGCCACGTGTGCTGTGTATGCTTACGTTCTGCGCGACAGTGAGCGAGAGGAGCCACAGAGCTCGCCCACCCCGGACGAGAACGTGATTGCCAGCAAGGCCGCGGCGGAGGAGCGAATGACTCTGCTGGCCAGGCTGAAGCAGGATCTCGTAGTGCTGCAAGGCGTGTATGAGCAACGCTGCGCGGTCTCGCGAAACGAATACTGTGACCGTACGTCCCAGCACTCCACCCCACTCTCGACACCCACTGAGCGTGTGGTCACCTCCTTGGGTCTTGTTCGCCCCGATAGACATGGCCTCCACGATCCAGAATCTCGAGGAGCAGGTCCGGACCTCGCAGGGTGAGCTGGCGGACCTCATGATCGTGGGCGACGAGGTAGGCCTCTACACGTCTCCACTCATTACGGTGTGGTGGGTGGGAGTGGTGCTGATGTGGTTGTGATGACGACAGCACGAAGGCGAGGGTGCGCTGTTGATGCTCGACAACTTCCTGGCCCACCTGGCCAGCGTCATTTCGCGCACCATTTCGCACCTGTTCACGCCGGCCAGTCCTTTGTTCCGGGCCTACTACACCCCGCGCATCACGTTCCACTTTTTCCTCATCGCCAACCACCGGGTACGCTCCCCAACGTGTTTTATTGTCTTCTTTTTTTTTTTTTTTTTTGTACAAAAATATAATTTAAAAAGATACTTATCACTAATCTGGCAAACACAACAGGAGTTCAATCCGCGAACGACGTTTGACTTCGAACAGTTCAAGGCGGAGATGGTCAAGTTCAAGCTCCCCAACCAAGAGTTCGCCTTCGTTTTCAAAGAGTACGCGGTCGCTCACGGCCAAACCAACTACCACGCGATGCACTTAGTTCACATGCTCGTGTGTTCAACAGGCTGGATATGTCTTCGGACAAGGAGCTGACGATGGCGTTCGCCCACTCGCTCCGCACGGGCGTGATGCCCACCCTCTCGGTTGACGGCACATTTGCTGCGCAGACCATCCGCTACCTCGACTCCATGGACCTGCAGCACCAGCTCCACCTCCTCAACATCCACTCTCACGCTGGTACATACCTACTTTCGCACCTGCCATTGCACACAGTCGGTGTGGTACTCATCGTCATGTCCGTCGGAAACGCCCGCACGCGCAATACAGATGAGGAGCTGGAGAAGGTGGTGGCCAAGGATGGCAAGGTGAGCACCGCTCCGACGCACGACGATGACTCAGACGACGACCACGAAGGCGACAATCGCTCGCCCGACGAGGTGTTCGACGCAACGGCTCTTCCCGAGCGTTCCGGTTCGCTTCTTACTCCTTTACTTTCAGAACAGGCTTGGCCATTAGTGGACTCACGTGTGTGCGTGTGTACCACAGGCAAGGGCCAGACCTCACGGCATATTCCCGTCTTCTTCTTCTCCCTCAACGATGTGGTGCCGGTACGGTCGCTTTCGCTTTTCGCAGAAGTGCGACTGAATGATCTGACTAACTGGGCTGGCGGGTGTTGCACGAGCGCAGGTGTTTATCGACAAGTACTACCAAGCCAAGGCCCTGAGCAACGTGGTCCTTGCGGTGCAATCGCAGCACTTCAACTGGACCAGCAAGCTCGCCTGCAATGGCAAGCCCATCCGCTGGGACCTGCGGTACACCCTCAGCTCTTCGCGCCCCCACCCACCATTTTGTTGAATACATCGATACCCTGACCACGGTCTTCGCCTCTGTTTCGCTCATTTAGGGACCCGTTGAAGCCGCTGTTGGCCGCCACGGCCCTGCACTACGGTGGGCTCGTCCCGATGCACATCACCTACGACGAGCCCAACCAATGCGCTGCCCAGGTACTTTGTTGTGGGCGTATGGGGTCTGCAGTGCGCACGAATCGTGCTCACCACCCCGCACCTCATCGACACAGGACTGGCTGTGGTCTGTCGGTGACAGCCCGCTGGCGCACACAAGTCAGCACCATCGCTTCTCCGTGCTTCAGCGGGTACGGCATGACATCATTTATTATTATTATTATTATTATTATTATTATTATTATTATTATTATTATTATTATCATTATTATTGCCCCTTACTACACTTGTCAGGCAACAGCGGCGCAACTGAGCATCATTGTACAATGCAGGACCTGGCGTACCGCAGCTTCGTCACGAACGCCATCGAGGACTCGGTGAAGAGCATCAATGCGGGCATCAAGACGTTGAGCAAGCTGCGCACCAGTACGCCACTTGATTCCTCTCGGCTGCGAGTTGGGTGCTCTGTGGCTAACGTGTCTACATTGCGTTACCAACCAACAACCACCAGCCAAGGCCAACTTCGCGGCTTTGAAGGAACTGCCTTTCGCCGAGCTCACCTACAGCTACAAGGCCGTGAGGCGACTCTGGGACAATGTACGCTATCTCGCCGCCTCGTTCCTCCCTCTGAACCTCGGGCTGCTTACCACTTCACGCACAGCATGCCAAGGCCTTTGCCACCCTCAATTTCGAGTCAGCTCTCTCTTTCACCGGACGCCTGCATGAACAAGTCACCAAGTACTTCTCTCTCCAGACGCGCCCATGAATTTGGGTTTCAACGATGACTCACCTTACACAATAACAACACGTTTTAGATTCCAGGAGCTGGTGCTGCAGACCGAACAGTATCTCGATGTGACGCAGTGCGCAGTCGACATCGGCGAGGAGGCCTCGGTGGCGGACATTCTCCTGACGTCGGACGACAGAGCGCCGAGGTGGGTCCTGCCGGCCTGGCTCGTGTTCAACTGCATCTTCGCGTTCCTCTGGCTCCTCCTTCGGAAGCGCTCGCGCAAGGTCAAGACCAACTGAGCTCGTCGAGAAAATCAGGAAAGTAAAGAGAAAAGGGAAGGAAAAGACTTCGCGCTTTTTTCCCTTGTCTGTTGCGCCAACACAACACCGGCAGGGCAATCGGCTGGAGAATTGGAAGTAAATTACAGCAATGGCGGAGGAGCTTCTGTTCAAATGCCTTTCGGCCCTTCTGCTGCCGGACCAATCCATCCGCCAGGCGGCCGAGCAGCAACTTAATGAGTTATCCTCTCAGTCCGGTAGTCTCCTGATTATTTGGTGCTGCTCAATTTAAATTTGATTTTGTCTCATCTCCACACTAATCAGGCTTTGGCGTTACGCTTGCTCGTTTGTCCTTGAGTTCTGGCTGCCCGTTGCCCATCCGTCAGGTGTGCACTCTTCTCTCTTCCGTCCTAACCCCTCATGCTCACTCGCGTCTCACATACCTGCAGCTGGCTGGCGTAGTGCTGAAGGGCTACATCAATGCTCACTGGGACTCAGCAGACGTCAAGTTTGTAGAGCCTCAAACCACCCCACAGGACAAGGTCTGCCTCGCCCCGCCCCCTCCCTTTGCACCTTTGCACGCCCTGGGTTGGGCTCCATGGTGACTGGTTGCTGTGCTTTTGCAGGCGGCCATCCGTGCGGCACTGCCCCAGGGACTCGCTGATCCCGAGAGCAAGATCCGTACTGCATCGGTACTGCACACCACCACACTGCTTGGACTTTTAAGGCTTAGCCGAGTGGCCGGTCTCACCCACTGCTCTCGCATGCAGGCCATGGCGATCGCCTCGATCGCGCACTGGGACTGGCCCGGCGAATGGCCCAATCTCATCGAGGAGCTTGGTAATGTGCCCATCTTTTGCTTATGCTCTTCGCCTCTAGGCTAACGTCTGTTTGTGTGAATCGGTCTGCTTCAAAAACAGTCAAGTGCCTCGACATGAACAACGCGCAGCTCATGGACGGCGCCATCAAATGCCTCGAGATGTTCGCCTCAGGCGACAACCTGAGCGATGAGCACCTGCCCCGACTTATTCCCCTTCTCTTCCCGCACCTCTTGCGCATCTTTTCCTCGGTAAGTGCTCTCTCTCTCTCTCTCTTCTATTTCTGCCTTTCTCGTTCTACAACATGCGATGTGTACTCATCGTTATCTTATTCTGTCGAGTTCAGAAGGACTACCCCGAGCGCATCCGAGCTCGTGCCGGTTCTATCTTCTACTCGTGCCTCGAATGGCTCTCTGTTATTAAGAGTACGAGCCTCGTAACCACTGAGCTCTGTGGTTTGCCACCTGCCGGCATTGAAGGCGAAAACATTGACACGAGCATTTTAATGTCAAGGCGTGCACGCGGAGAGCACCGAGGCCTTCCGACCTTTCCTTCCCCAGTGGACAGCGCACTTTGCCGAGATCCTCGCTGCCCCGCTGACCTCACCCGACGCCGACTACGGACTCAAGATCGTTGTGTTGCAGGTATCGTGCCCGTGTACGCGCATGCGTGCGTGA
The DNA here is from genome assembly GCA_902749335.1 of Acanthamoeba triangularis. Classification (NCBI taxonomy): domain Eukaryota; phylum Discosea; order Longamoebia; family Acanthamoebidae; genus Acanthamoeba; species Acanthamoeba triangularis. The sequence goes on from CACVKS010000403.1 coordinate 13,576, forward strand.
ATGTCAGCGTCCAGGACCATAGCGCTGCGTCTATTCGCATCCGGCATCTAATCCGCCTGCTTCCGCAACGTGGGCAGATCCTGACGATCCTGGTGATGCGGTTCCCGAAGCAATTGGGTCCTTTCCTCAACGGAATCGTGCCTCAAGTCTGGAACTCTCTGGTTTCGGCGCTCGCGATGTGCGTAACCCACACCAGCGTACAAACCTGCTGGACCAAATGTTTATGTGTCTTTTTGTGTTCTATTGTGCTGGCGCACAGTTACGAAGAGTTTGTTGTCGAGGGCGACGGGATTGAGGCTGCCCAGGACGAGGAAGGCGAGATGCGCGGCCTCGAGATGCTGATCATGCTGCTGCTTGACTTTGTGCAATGCCTTCTCTCCAAGGTACTTTGCCAGTCCTTGGGCACTCTCATCGCATGTAATGATGTGCCATGGCCATTACTGAGGCTCTCGCCGCCTATCACAGAAAGCGTTTGCCCAGGTCTTCGCCACCTCTCTACCCAGCCTGTGCGCCCTGCTCATTTCCTACATGCAGATCACGCAAAACCAGGTCTCGTCCACTTCCCACTCGCTCTTGCTTCTGCCGAGGCTTACATGAACCGAACTATGGATACGCAACACGCACACTCACACTCACAGTTGGAGACATGGACGGAAGACCCCAATGAGTACGTGGCGGACGAGGACGATGAAATCCGCTTCAACGCCCGCGCATCCTGCACCCATCTCCTGCGCGAGATTTCCCAGCAGTTTGGTCAGGTACAGGCAGGCGAACCACCTACTTGGCCTCGGATCGCTGGTGCTCACTAGCGTTTTATTTCTTCTTCTTCTTCTTCTTCTTCGCCAGGCGGCGACCCAAGCCATCGCTCTGGGAGTTGGGAAGCGACTCCAGGAGTCGGTCAAGCAGCAGCAAAGCGGCAACCGTTCGTGGTGGAAGCTGCGGGAGGCTTCCGTATTGGCCGTGGGCTCCACGGCGGAGGTGCTGATCAACGCGCCGCAGGGCTTCGACCACCATCAGTTCATGGCAGCCATCCTGCAGCCCGACCTGCAAACTACCGGTACCTGAGCGCCTTTCCCATACCTGCTATTCGTCGCACGCAGTTATCTGCTCAGTCAGTTATTCAGCTGAAGCTTACCTCGTTGCATACACGCCACAGCTTCGCCCTTCCTGCGGGGTCGTGCTCTGTGGTGCGCGTCGCAGTTCAGCCACGCCGTGGCGGCCGACAAGTCTCTGCCCTTCATCCAGGCAGCCGTCGCCTCGCTGCAATCACAGCAAGACCCACTCCCGGTCAAGATTTGCGCCTGCCGCGCTCTTGCCAGCTACTGCCCCAAGGTTGTGCTTGCTCTCCCGATCTGGGCATTTACTCAGCAGAGTGTCAGTCTGACCGTATTATCCAATTATCCACACACCACACAGCTCGAAGATAAGGGGGTGATAGGACAGATGGTCCCTCCCACCGTCCAAGGTTTGGCCATGCTTCTCGGACAAACGTCGGAGGAGACGCTGCACCTCACGCTGGAAACTCTGCTCGTGGTCCTCTCCACCGCCGGCGAGGTACCTTCTGCTTGCAGGCTTTGCCCCTCCTCCAGCAGTGGTCTCATTTTGTTGTCCTCTGCTCTGTGGCAAAGGCGGTCCGCCCCTTTGTTGAGGGCTTGACGCAGCAGCTGATCCGAGTGTGGGGCCAGTGCATCAATGATCCCCTCATCACTGCCGTACGGCTCTCCCTCTGCTTCTCTTGAGCCCTTGTGCTTACCCTACTTGCCCCTACTCTCAGGATATTCAAGACTGCTTGCGCGTGCTGGCCAAGATTCCCGACTGTGCCGCCATGCTCAAGGTTTGTCCGCTACAACGCGCGCGTGTGACAGCCCGGGCCGACGCCACCGGTCTCACCTGGCTCGCCATTTTTCTTTGGTGTGCATACAGGCTGCCCTGCTTCCCTATCTGATCCAGCTGATCAGCCCGGCGCCGGAGGGCAAGGACGAGGTCATCTACGGAGCCAGAGAGGTGAGTGTCCACGCGTTGTCTTGCCCCACGTCGACCCTGGTGTGAACATCTCGAGTGTAAATCAGGCATCGGTGCAGCTGCTCACCATGCTGGTCCACGCCACGCCCGACATGCAGCCCAGCGACCCGCTCTTGGCCAAGTATGTGACGTTTGCCTTGCGGTGTGAAGGAATGGTGTTCTCATGCTACTTTCTCCGCCGGTCTATTCCAGGGCCTTCCCGGTGCTGGTTCAGCAGCTCATCACCACCGCCGACAACAGCCTCCTTAACGAAGGCTGCGCGTGTCTGTCGGCCTACGTGTCCCGCGCTCCAGGCCTGCTCCTGCAGTGGTACGTTCACCACTCTGTCTGGTGGCCCGGCCCCGAAGCACGATGGCTGAACAAATTCCTTGTTGCTCCCTATGCCTTCAACAGGAACGACGGCAGGTCCAACGGCATCGGTTACATTCTCCAATTCATCGGCCGACTGCTGCAGCCCTCGACGTCCGACATGGCAGCCCTCTACGTGGGGCCTCTGGTCACGAAGATCATCAGCAAGGTAACGAACGCCACCGCGTTTGAGCGCAATCCTCCAGGTTTCTGTCAACTCACGGCTCTACATTGATTGATCCACACATACAGCTGGGAGGTCAACTCGGTGCTGGCACGCTGACCGACATGCTCAAGGCCGTGCTCGCTCGCTTGCAGACCCAGTGCATGCCATCGCTCGCTCAGGTTCGCTCCTTCCACTCCTATCATGGGCCTCCAGGCCAGAATTGACGATCGATGAACCTGACGGACCACTCTCTACTTCTGCAGTCGCTGGTATTGATCTTCGCTCGCTTGATGATGGGCGGTATCGTCCCTGGCATCGGATCTCCGGCCCAGACCAAGGAGATCCGCGATTTCCTCAGCTCGATTCAGGTATGGCGCCAAGTGTGCTCGGTACCGGTAACTCAATTAGTCGTCAGCGTAAACTCACGTGTCTCTCGTCCCACGGCGCAGGTCGCGGAGAACACCACGGCGTTGACATTCGTATTCCAGACCTGGGCCAAGGTACTGGCCTCTCCTTAGTGCAGGCCCACCTGCGCTTAACGGATAGATGAAGGCATTGTTCACTCACTCGAGCTGTTCCCTCTCCCAGCAACAAGATGACTTCCATGGCACGCTCAACATCAAGGCCAGCATTCTGGGCTTGCTCAACCTCTTCTGCCTACAGGACCAACAGGTACACCCCCTCTTCTGGCCTTGCGTTGCGCGCGGTACGGCCTGACTCTGTTTCCTTCCGTGTGTCGCCGCAGCTGTTGAGCATGCCCGTGGAGGGCGATATCATCGTGCAGAGGGATCAGGGCAGGTCTTCCCGATCCAAGGCCAAGTCCGGCCAGACCCCTGGTGCGTCCCGCACGCCCCACGCATTGTCACTGACACTGTGCCTAAAGAGCGCATGAATTATTGCGGGTGTGCAGTTCAGCGACAGTCGGTGCCGCTCGCGGTGAAGGCCCTCAAGGCCGCCGTGCAGGAGCTCATGGTGATGGCCGAGCAGAAGGAAGGCGGAGGCGACGATGGCGAAAGCGACGACTCCGACGTCGACGAGTACCAAGACGACATGAAGGCCCTCATGGTGCGTCACCGCCGCTTCCCCTAATGTCATTCTCAATGCCCCGGCCTTGAATGTAACGCTGCTCTGTTGGCTGGCTTGTGCCGCTCAGGCCGAGATGGGCGCAGACCCGTCGACGGGAGGTTGGTTAATGGACCAGCTCCTCGACGATCATCTCGATGAGGAGGAAGAGGAGGATCCCGACTGCGTCAACGACCCCCTCTATCAACTGGACCTCAAGGTAACGACGTTGTCAATCTTCAGAAACACCCTGTGTGGGCTCGATTGCTGATGTGCCTGATGGGTTCATTCTTTTGTGGGGCAGGCCTTCCTGGAGGGATTCCTGAAGAACTTCGCTACGCAGAACCGGGAAGCGTTCGGGATGGTGGCCAACCTGCTGCCGCCCCTCGAGCAGCGGTTCCTCGTCGATCTCCTCAAGCGGCTCGCCTCCAGCTCGTGACCCACCCGTGCAAGTCCCCCCCACTCCAAGCTAAGTATTTCTTTTTGTTTTCCTTTTGTTTTCCTTTCACTTTATCGGTCTTCGGGGGTTGGCCCAGAAAAGGAGACGCTGCTCCACCAACCCAACGTCGCACCCGCGGTAATGGGCCGAACGAAATAGGCCGTTTGTGGCCGAGAGCGGGCGAGAGCTTCTCCTCCCACAGCAACCCGCTTCTCTCGACGGGAGCAACGTTGTACATGGCGCCCACACAGTCGCACTGACGGAGACGACAACCGCAGCGATGCGATGCCTTGCGCTGTTTCTACTGCTGGTGCTATGGACCGCGAGAGGGCAGCAAGTGGAAGAGGTGAATGTGGCGCCGCCGCCCCCAGAAGCGCCGCAGCTTAGTCTGCCGCAACTGGAGMTGTTGTTGCGTCGCCTGCCCCCCGGAATGGCCGTCCCGGCCTGGTGGCTCAACGGCTCGGGTCCGGGGGTGGAGCTGCCC
>CACVKS010000404.1:0-18064 GCA_902749335.1 Acanthamoeba triangularis
TTCTTGCTGCCGTCGTCGTCGGTCATGACGAGCTCGGAGTGGATGCGGGAGGTCATGTCGGAGAACATGAGCAGGGCGAGCACCATGCCCACCACGATGCCGGACGTGGGCTCGACCAGCACGCAGATGGCGGCCACGAAGAAGGTGAGGAAGAAGACGGTCTTGTCCATCTTCCAGAAGCGCACGATGTGGTGGTGGTCCACCATGCGGATGGCCACGATCACGATCACGGCCGCGACGATCGGGAGCGGCAGGTACTTGAAGTAGGTGAGCAGGAAGAACGACAGCAGCAGCACGAAGATGGACTGCAAGATGCCGGCCATGCGCGACGTCGCACCTGTCGTGGGTTGGKTGTGTCGACACKCAGTMAGCGCAAGGTGAKGGCAGTGCGCTGCGGGGTGGTGGTAAGGCGGGTGCGTGTACCGGTGTTGATGTTGAGGGCGGTACGGGCCAAGGCGGCGGTGGCGGGGATGCCGCCGACGATGCCGGTGACRATGTTGGCGAGGCCGAGGCCGAACACCTCCTTGCGCTGGTTGAAGTTGGTCTTGGTCATGGTGTCGGCGATCTTGGCCGAGATGAGGGTCTCCAGAAGGGCGACGAAAGAGATCGACAGCGCCGACGAGAGGAAGTCGATGGTGATGTAGCTCAGCTTGAACTCGGGCCACGAGATCWACACGAACTCGAGCTGCATTGGGTACCCAACCAGCGAAAGCGTTAGACTCGGCCCATGCATGCATTCGGCAGCACAGGGCTTGGGTTTGGCGGACGTACATCACCGTAACGGGTCTGCAGAGTCTGAAGACGGAACGGGATGTACTGTGTTGCCGCGATGGCGAATAAGAGGTCAGCCAACGAGCGGGCACGAGAGGAAGGAAAGTATAACGTTACAAAGTAGAACACCGAAGTGAAGGTGAGGAAGAGATGGAGGGCGGAGGTGGAGTTGTACGTCGTGAGAGCACAGGTAGCCGAGGACAATGCCGAGCGTGCAGAGGATGATGACCCACGGGATTTTGCGGTAGGTCATCATCAGACTGTACAGACTCGTCACCGATAAAAGGAACAGGCCGAACGACCACGGATCTGTGATCGCACGCACAATAATAAAATGTCATGGCGACATGTCAGACCACAGCCACTACGCACGCACAATGGGGCCGGCCGGCCAGCCAGCCAAGGGTGAGGGCGTGTACCTGTATCGGTTGCGTAGCGGAACGATTCCATGACGTTGTATACAAACTCTTCGTGCCGTGGTATTTCTCCGAGACCGAGCGCAAAGTTGATCTGTGTAACATCATGCCAGACACGGTCAGCTGTGCGCGATGATTCGTGACACACGCACGCAGAGAGAGAAGAGAGAGAGAGAAATGGTCCGAACCTGATTGAGGGCGATAATGAAGGCGACACCGACGGTGAAGCCCTCCATGACGGACGACGGCACGAGCAGGACGTAGCGCTCCCACTTGAGCAGGAACACGATCAGGCAGATGATGCCGGTGAGGATGGCCAGGTAGGGCAGCGAATCGACACCGTACATCGACACATTCCTCGCGAGGATACCGGAAAGAGCGCCTGCACGCACAGGAAATTAAATTAAAATTGTATTTTTGATTTTTGATTTAAATAAATAAATAAATAAATAATGAAAGCAACAAACAAATCAGCGATCGTACCGGTGGGACCGACGATGTTGTAGACGCAGCCACCGAAGGCAGCGGTAAAGAGACCCGACCAGATGGCCGTGGACACGCCTGTGGCACAGGAGAGGATGGAGATTGATATTAAGATCTCCTCAATCTTGTAGCGCAATTAATAATGGAGGCCATGCGTACCAGGGACAGGACCGCTGTCGGCGGCCACGGCAAGGGAGATGGAAAGGGGAAGATTCACAAGGCCCACGGTACCGGCGGCGCGCCAATCGGCCTTGATGCGCTTGAGGGTCAGGAGCCAGCCCTCCTTGGTCAGGAGGCTGTCCTTCATGTAGCCCAGATTGGCCTTGAGATCCTCTCCCATTTCCTGCATGTATTCCCCGAGCTCGGCGGCGCAGCCCTTGTTGGCCTGCTGCTGTGCAGGGTCGAATCGCGCCGACGACGATCGCATCATGCTTCGCTCGTCATCATCGTCGTCATCGTCGTCGTCATTATCGTCGTCGCTATCCATAGGGTACCTGCTGTTGCCGCTGCCGACCCCCTCGCTCTCAGAGTTGAATCGCATGCGAAGGAGGGCTGCCTTCTCGTTCTCGTCGACGTCCTTGCGGCCGCGAGCGGGGGCGAACGAGTCATCATCGTCATCGTCATCTTCTTCTACGTCGATCCGCACGGCCTCTTCAGAATCGCGCGAGCTTTCGCCTTCGGAAGAGCGGCGCGAAGTGGCCAGGCCCGAAGAGGAGGCGGGCGAGGAGGGTGTGGCGAAGGTGACGCTCTTGGTGCCGCTGCTGCTGCCCTCGATGGGGAGGCCCTCGCGTCGCGCACGCCACTCCTTCTCGCGCTTGTTCAGCTTCTTCTTCTTTTTCTCTTTCTTGATGCCGAAACCGGCCATGATGAAGCCTTCCTCATCCTTGTTCTGGCCGCGACGCGAGAGACTGTCCAACGTGCTGGCGAAGGACGTCTGCTTCAAATCGGCGAGATGAGGGATGGGTCCCTTCCTTTCGGTCATCTTGGCTTTACTTCTTGTCGCTCAAATCGATCTTTGTGGCGCTCTGCCCTTCTCTCACGGCGGCTGCTGTGCGTCGTCACCGGAGAAACGGGGGGGGGGATTAGAAGAAAAGAACGAAAGCGAAGCCCTGAACCAAAAGCGAAGCGAGAACACGAAGAGAGGCCAAGAAGAGGCGGTTACCGTTTGCCAAACGCGGCAAGGTGAGTATGAAGAAGAAGGCGACGACGGCCGTGAAGAAGGAAGAAAAGGAACGCCCGGAGGGGAAAATGAGAAGCCGGACCGAGAACACCGGTGGCACGGGAGCGACTCCCGCTTTTGATTGCCATCCGATGCCGTTTGATTGCCATTCGCTGCCGTCATTGCGTAAATGCGAATGTGATAACGGCAAAGAAAGGAACGACAAATCAGCTTTTCCTCTCGCCTTTCCAACTTTCTCAATGTGGTGGTGCGGTGCCTCTTGGCGCTGTTGCACTGTATTGGGCTCACAGTAGCTGATTTAGTGGTTGCTGGCGGGCTTGGGCCGGACCCCGATGCCGTGTAGTCCCGTGGGCAGGAACACGGTGCCACGGTGCTGGCCCTCGCCCCAGACGAAGCCGCCTTCGTGGATTTGCGAGTCCTCGGTGGTGAGCAGCGAGCCGTCCAGGTCGCCGTGGGTGGCCAGGGGCAGCAGGTGCGCACCGGTTCCACAGTTGACCCGGGAGCCAACCATGATTCCGATCCTGTGCGAGCGAGCCACTGGCGTAAGGCAGCACCTCGCGACGTATGAGAGGGGAAGGTACGTACCATAGCTTGAGGTTGAGCTGCTGGGCCTGCAGGAGCGCTTCGAGAGCAGCTCGCACCCCGCCGGCCTTCTCCAGTTTGACATTCACTCCGTGCACAAAGTCCTGCACAATGAAAATGAAGGGCAACGCCCAACTTAGTTGTACCGGCTAGCGCGGTCCGAGCTGTGATGAGTGAATCGAGGCTGTACCAGGAGGAGAGGGAGGTCCCCGGCAGTGGACATGGACTCGTCCGCGAAGATGGGAATGCCGGCGTTCTCATAGGCCGCCTTGACTTCTTTCCATGCCTGGGTGCCGGCTTCGCTGGGCTCCTGGATGCGAGGCCGTATTAGTGTATGAACGAATCTTGAGAGGAGGTTCAGTTGTCACCTTGAGCAGCGTGGTGGGGAATGGCTGCTCCAGCATGTAGATGTGATCGCTCAGCGGCTTCAGAACCTTGAGCATTTCAATGCACCCCTCTGGATTCCACGCTCCATTCGCATCAATGCAAAGCTGAAAAGATTGCAACAGTGTGGGTCAGTTCTTGCCCAGCTTTGATAACACACTCACAATGTACCTTCCATGTTGGATACTCGGTGAACTCCTCTTCGATGATCGTCTTGATACCGTTCAGAATTGCCTGTCCTGTGAGCGTTGAATGCCACTGAAGTAAGTTACGCGTATCCCCAGCAGCACGCACAAGCGAAGGGGCTTGGTGCCTTGCTCTATGTTCGCATCCAGCTTGATCTTGAGGTAAGGCGTGAAGCTCAGCGAGCTCCGTGCCTGCTGCAACATGAATTGCACGTCGGGATTGAGCGCGATGGTGTAGAAAGAGTTGCCGAGAGGAACACCCTGTTCTGTGATCTCCTTGCTGACATCGATGCCAATGAGTTGATGCAGCTGTAGGCAAAAACCGGCCGCAACCGAGTAAGTTATCAAGTTGCCAATTCGGAATCGCCATTGGTGGGCGCGTACCGGGATACGGGAGTGAACACAGAACAGGTCCAATATGGCGGCCTCAATGCCACTGCGAGCGAAGCGCGATGAGGGGTCGATGTTGGCGGGCTCCACGTCCAGAGCATGCAGGAGCGCCCGCACGAGCCGAGCGAACTCATCAGGGTTCTCCCCTGCGTTGCATGGAGCGGGTGAGCAGGGGTTAGTTCATCCGCGCAGGTTCCGCCTGGAAGAATAGACGGCATGATACCTCGCAGGGCCGAGAAGTGGCCCGTGCTGGCTGCGACCTTGAAAGGTTGCAACGGGTCATACGGCTCAGGGTCACTTCCCTTAACGGCCCAGCCTTGCAGCTGCGTCTCCGGGAGTAAACCCACACTCGAGCCAATCAGTTGGCGTTCAAGCAACATGGAACGCGAGGGAGAGGCACCGAAGCAGCGAAAGCGCGCACGTAGCCCTCTACGTCGGCAAAATCCGAAAGGTAGCCGGCAGCGGGCTTCTTGGGCGGGAGGCCCACTTCGCCCACGCCAACGGTCACAGCGCAGCTGCCGTCTTGCTGCGGCACCTCCACCCACACCTCTATGAGCGCGTTCTCACGGCGCGAGGTGCTCGAGTGGCTCGTCCCGAACGGTGCGCGGAGCTCCAACCCATACTTGGAAACACGCAGACCGACCCTGGCCAGGTGAAGGTGAGTGCGACGTTACCCCACAAAGAGAGAAAAACGCGACAGAGAGGGAATAGCGAAAGGGAGGAGCACCGCACCTCCATGTGTGCGAGGGAGCCAAGACCCAATCGAAGGCAGCGCTAAACGCGGGCCGCAGAAGCGCACTGGTCCCTGCCGGGGCTGGGGTCTGCTCTTGCATGTTTTGGCTTGGTCGGCCGAGCGGGAAGAAAGGAAATGCCATTTCTCGTGCAATAACCCAGTGTTGATTTGGCGGCGGAAAGATTACTAGCCAAGAAGCGACCATTTATTTTTTCTATCTATCCGAAATGATGTTGCGGTCCAGCGTTCGGGGTGGCAGAGCCGTGGTGGGTGGTTCCTGTGTGAAGGCCACCGAGGCGGTAACTACTCCCATCGGCTAATTGTGCTCGCCTCGATAGAGAATTATTACCCCCCCCCCGCGGGCCTAATCAGCTGACGACGCTAATGTTCGATGTTGGGTCACTTTAGATGGGGTCCAGCCTTGTCTCCGCGCGTACTCTTGCCACTGCTGCGGCCCCGGCCGCCTCGGCGACGGCGCCGTCCACACAGCCTCGTTCCTCCGCCCTCTTCGACTACAGACGCCTGAAGAACAGGAAGGGCTGGGTACGCCCCCCCCCCCAAGAATGCGAGCTGATTCCTCCGAGCCTTGGCAGTGATATTAATGATTGAATGTAAAACAGAAAAAAGTGGTGCCCGATGAGGACCTCGATTTTGTGGTGTTCCCTCGCGAGAGGCTGGGAAAGACCTACGAGCTCAACTGGACCATCTGCAAGTACGCCGTGATCCCTAACAAGGTACGCACGAAATCAATCTCTACGACGAAACATTCGTTTTAATTTGAACCCCCTCCTGCATTAATCAGGACGGTGAGGCCTTCCACAATCTCCATTCGCGAGGCCTCCAGATGTTGTCCAACGCCACTGCCGGTATGCTTCCCTATCCAGTTGCGCTGCTGCCCAAGCCACCTTGTGCGTCTCATCCGTCACTCTGTGGGTCTCCAACGCAGACAAGAACAAGGCGCTGCACGTCACCGTGCCCGAGGAGGAGTACACCTTCAGCCACCACTTCGTGCTGCCCTCGCCCCCGCCCGCTCCTGCCGAGGGCCAGGCTGCCCCTGTCGACCTCATGTTCGTCCCTGAGAATGCCAGCGTCGTCAACGACGGTGTGGCCAAGAACGTCTCCAAAGAGGTGCTCGCTCCTTCGGTTGTGATGGTCGTGTGCGTGGAAGAGCAAGAAGCTGACACGGTGCGTTTGCCCTGGTCAGGTGCGCCGCTTCCTCAGCGAGGGCAGGTACCTTTTCGTGCACGATGGTGCCGTCGGCTCGCACTCGGCCACTGAGGAGAAGGTCCGATTCATCGCCTCCAACGCCACCACTGCCCTCCTCCTCAAGTACGTTACTCCGTTCATCCTCCGTCCCCACCACTCTTCTCTTGGTCGTCAGCGCACGGCGAGACTGATTGTCCAAAACCTGGTTCTGCTGTAGGCACTTGATCCCCAAGCAGCCCACCGTCAACATTCAGGACTTCGAGGAGAGCATCACTGTATTTGTCGCCCCTGAGCTCAAGGCCACTGCCCGTATCGTTCTCCTCTCCTTACGCTCAACCCATTACGAGCTTATTGCCACAGTGTCTGCAACCTGACATTGTCTCGACGATCCGCAGAGGCGCTTGGTGTGTCGAGTGACAGGTTCACCCTGATCAACTTCAAGACGAACCAGGTCTTTGTGGCCGGCACCAACGCTCCTGAGGCCGTCCAGCAGGCCGTGTCCTCCCTGGCCACCTACTTGCTGGGCAAGAAGGTACTCGGGTGCCACGAAGGGTCACTTCGCCCTGCTACTATACTCACCTTTCGGCCAAATTACAGGGCGCACTTCCGCTGCAGTGCGACTCGGCGCTCACCAAGGATGGCAAGTCGGTTCTTTTCTTCGGCCCCGGCCTTCTCCAGCAGGTAAGCCTCTACTCTTGGTTCCAAAGATGTCTGTCGAGCTTACCTGACCTCCTTCGTGTCTTGGGTGGTGCAGAAGCCCCGCAATGATTTGTTCGGTGCCCACGGTCACTTCTGGACCAACGAGGGCGTCAGCCGCATGTTTGACGGTGCTTCCGTCGCCAACCCTGATGCTTCCCTTACGCTGAACAGAGGGTGCGCCATCCCCTGGACCTCGTGTCCTTTGTCTGTTTCAGGACGCTTACGTCTTACCTCTTCCTTATCGCAGAGACCTTGTGTTCCACGCCACCAAGGGCGGCAAGACGACGTAATGCTCACCTCAAACCTGCATCTCTTCTCGTTCTCTCTGTTCTTACCGATTCTCTTCATGGGTGATGTCGTCGAACAGGAAGACAAGCCTGAGCATGCCGCTTAGCCTGCAGGGTCACCAGGCTCCTCATCCCTCTGCCATCGTCTTTGTCTCTCCGAGCTCTGCGGCCGGTTTGACCAAGATCTCTGCCGAGGAGGCGGCCAAGCACTACCTCGCCTCGTTCCAGTACCCCGTCGCCGTCAAGCCCGAGCTGCTCAAGCAGAGATTCGCGTACCTGCTCTCCAACAAGAACGTACGTCGGTGGCCTCTTTTCGCGCATGGCTGCACTGAGGCACTCGGCCGATTCCTGACTCATCTCTTCCCCCGACACAGGTGACTGCCTACCAGGTTGGCGCCAAGAGCGGGAAGGTGAACGTGGACGAGATCAACGCCCAGCTGCACACCGCCCTCAAGCAATAAACAAACCGCCCCCTTCCCCACAACACCCAAATACCGGAAATTTCTCGTTCTTTCCGCTGCGCCGGAGCAGGAGCCCCTGCCGTACCCTCGATTTCCACGCCGTCCTTCTGTGTGGCCTGGACGCAGCAACATAGCCAGCGCGAGCCCCATCACGCCACACATTCAGTACTGAAACACTTCACACCATCAGCAAACGAGCATCAACACTTCAACCATGCTAGCCTCAGAAACCCTGCCTTTGCGTCATGACAACTACAGCGACCGACGGGGAGACAAGTTCTTAGAGCCAACCAAGGGGCAGGACGACTACCACAGAGCTGCCGGCGGCCAGGCTGTGCGGCCGGCCCTGGTGGTCGAGCCGCAGGAGGACTCGTTCACGGTCTACCTTTCCAACCTCCCCGCTGGACCCTACCGCAGCGTCTCGCTGCTCGTACAAGGGAAGCTCTTCTTCGAAAGCAGGCCAGGGCTCGAGGGAGAAGAAGTGGTGACGACCACCATCGAGCTGCCGCCGCTGATGCACGACGGCGTGGTGGAGCTTGAAGTGAGGATCCCAGCCAGGAACGTCCACCGACGGATGCAGGTGCGGCTCGATCAGGGAAGCCACCTCCTGGTGCAATGGAACACAGACCCCCAGAAAGAGTTTGAAGGGGACCAACTTCGTGTAAGCCAGCAGCCTGCCCCTTTCGTAATATAACCACCTTGCCTCCCCTCCTGGCCCAAGAGTCATTTTATTGTCGACACAGCAAAGGGGAAAAGATAAACACAAAAGAAAAAGAACCACAAATTCCAGTAAGCAAAAAGATGGAGCGACCAGAGAGCGAGAAGGCGTCGCCCGGCTTCTGGAAGCCAGGCGCGGTGGCACCGGAGGGACTGTGCGGCATTGGCACTGGCCAGTTCGATAGGGAGACGGAGAAAGAGGATCTCGTACGCAACTGCACCAATTTGCCACATGGGCAGTGCACTGACTAATCTTCATTCAAAAAATCGCTAGTTCGTGGTGTTCAACGCGAACGAAAAGCTCAGCCTGAGCCAGCAGCGACAAAGGCTCCCCATCTTCAAGAACCGTACGTGCACTTTGCAACGTGCAACGCTGCACGTGTGCCTTGTTGAATGTTGCTTGAGGTCTCAGCCCATTGACGTCACCTACGCAGGCACGCACATTCTGTACCTCGTCGAGAAGTATCAGACTGTAGTCATCGTTGGCTCGACGGGATCGGGCAAGACCACTCAGATCCCCCAGTACCTGCACGAAGCCGGTTGGACGCAGGTGCCTGTTCGCCCCACCACGTTCGTGTTTCGCCCTTGTTGCGGGCAAGCCGGCTCACAGTCGAACCACACATTGTGCGCTGCTTGCTGGCAGGGAGGGAGAGTGGTGGCCTGCACCCAGCCCAGGCGAGTGGCAGCGACAACTGTGGCGGAGAGAGTAGCACAGGAGATGGGATCGCTGCTTGGGGAAGAGGTACGAGTGCTCCGTGTAGTTCGTCTATCAAACAGTCAGCTGACATAGAACTGGCCTGCACCGCACATAACGAACGTACTTAGGTCGGTTACGCCATTCGCTTTGACAACAAAACGGAAGCCGACAAGACCAAGATCAAGTTCATGACCGACGGTTTGCTGCTGCGAGAGACCATGCTCGACCCGCTGCTCTCCAAGTATTCGGTCATCATGTACGCCAGACCTGCGTTCTCTGAAGTGTTATGCCATATTTCTCACCAGCGCTCCTCCCTAGGCTCGATGAAGCACACGAACGCAGCATTCACACGGACATCCTCATGGGGCTCCTCAAGAAGTACGTCCTCGGAAGGTGCACGCATAACACATGAGAGTGGGGTGCTCACACAGCCGTTTATCGGCGACAGGATTCAACGGAAGCGGCCAGAGCTGCGACTAATTGTGTCTTCTGCCACGCTCGAGGCGCAGAAGTTGGCCGACTTCTTCAACACCAACAAAACAACTGACCCCGCCCATGACACGGCTGCCATCCTGTCGATTGAAGGTTCTCACCGAACGAGCCACATGGCCTTGGCCTGCCACGCTCAAGCGTGCTGTTCTGACACCCTTTTCACTTCACGTGCAGGGCGACAGTTCCCCGTGGATATCTTCTACCTGAAGCAGCCAACGGACAACTACGTGCACGCAGCCATCGACACCGTAATCAACATCCACAAAACAGAGCCTCCGGGTACGAAGGAAGCTTGTGGTCTTACGTTGCGAATTCCAAGCTGCCTTGGCTCACGCTTCTCGCCACTGTAACGCGGTGTTGCAGGCGACGTCCTGGTCTTTTTGACCGGCTCGGAAGAGGTCGACGATACCGTGGAGCTTATTCGACAGCGGGCGGCGGAGTACGTGCTGAAGCTTTTCCCTCGTGTCACGCAGTAGTGGCAGCCTGTTGACCGTCTTGCACATGTGCACCGCCCACTTGCCTCATCCAGGATTCGACCAGGTGACCTCAAGCCAGGCAACCCGCGCAGTCTCTCGGTTTTGCCCATTTACTCGGGCCTACCTGGTGCTCAGCAGATGAAGGTAACAAGGATACTCGTCTTACGGTCACTCCCACTCCACTCACCAGTGCTTCGGCAACTCACCCTCTCCCATCGCCAGGTGTTCCAAACTATGCCCAAGCATGTGCGGAAGGTCATTGTGGCGACCAACATCGCCGAAACCTCAATCACAATCGATGGCGTCGTCTACGTTGTCGACTCGGGCTTCGTCAAGGTGCGTGCATACAGTGAACTCCAGCCCCGAGTAATGCCCTCCCCTCCTCACACGAGTGTGCGTGTGTACCTCGCTCCCGGTTCCAGATCAAAGCGTACAACCCGGCCACGGCGATGGAAGCGTTGGTGGTGGTCCCGGTCGCCCAGGCGGGAGCCGATCAGCGAGCAGGTCGCTCCGGACGGCAACGGCCCGGCAAATGCTACCGGCTTTACACCGAGGTGCTCACTGGCGCACTCTCAGTTTCTCTTGCGCATTCGGCTGAACCAAGGTCTGCGTTGTGTGTGTCTACAGGCGGCCTATCGCAACATGCGAGTCAACACCATCCCTGAAATGCAGAGGACGGACCTGGCCCCGGTGCTCTTGCAGCTCAAGGCGCTGGGCATTGATAACGTGCTTAGATTCGAGTTTCCCACTCCGCCTCCTTCTCAGTGCATGATGCGGGCGCTCGAGGTACTAAACAGCTGCCTCTATCCTCTCATGCATCAATCCGACCGCGCACACAGCACCACTTATCACTGACTTCATTCCCATCGTGCCCGCTAGCTGCTGTATGCTCTGGGCGCACTGGACGAATACGGAAAGCTCACCCAGCCAATCGGGTATACCCTCGCCGAGCTGCCTGTCGGACCCACGCTGGGCAAAATGGTACCATGGAGGCTTCAGCTCTCAACCTGCTCTACGGTGACTCACTGGAGTGAATTCTTTTTCTTTTTCTTTTTCTTGGGCAGCTGCTCAAATCCGGCGAGCTGGGCTGCTCGGAGGAGGTGCTGTCCATCGCGGCCATGCTCTCGGTCCAGATGGTGTTTGTGTATCCGCGAGACTTCCGCAACACTGTCGACGCCGTGCGGAAGCGCTTCGCTGTGTTCGAGGGCGACACTCTCACTTGGCTCAACGGTACGCCGCTAGCCCCCTGTTCCTTGCCGTCCCGGCGAGATGGGGCTAAACCAAACCGTGGCGGGCGTGCAGTGTTCAATGAGTTTATGCGCAATAACCAGACGCAAAAGTGGTGCAAGGAACACTACGTCAACCACCGGGTCATGCTGCGCGCTGTGGAGATCAGAAACCAGCTCCGGGCCTACCTGCGGCGCTACAAGGTAAACCACTCACGCTCAGAAGCACAAGGGGTGATGGCAGGCAACTCATCCTCCGGTTGTGACCTGCTACGTCCTCGTCGATGCAGGTGCCACTGGTATCGGCGCTGGGCAATCCGGACATTACCGATGCCACGGTGCCCATCCGGAAGGCCGTGGTGAGCGGCTTCTTCGCCAATGCGGCCTTCCTGCAGCCTGATGGCTCCTACAAGACGGCCAAGTCGCACCAGGTACGTTGTACCGTCACGGGGCTCCGGGACCCGTCCACCGCTCTGCTCACGCTCCGCCGCCGTTACGCCGGCTTCCTGCAGACTCTGCACATCCATCCGTCGTCGATGCTCTTCAACACCACGCCGGCCTGGGTGGTGTACTCGGAGGTCGTCTCCACCACCAAGAACTTCATGCGCGATGTGACCGTCATCGAGCCCACCGTACCTCCTACCCTTCCCTGTTCTCTTTCACCACCACTTCTTCGCCGTTGTGGCTCACACACGCCCTCCTCCCTGTGCGCAGTGGCTCGCCGAGCTGGCATCCCACTTCTACGAGTGGAAGGGCAAGCCCATGCCCAAGTCGTGAAAGGACGCAAGGCCCCTTGCGACCACATCATTAAAGACACAAACACGAGACATTCCCCTTCTCTTCCGTCATTATTGGGTCTTCTCGTTCTTGTGGGGTCTCGTATCACCCCAACCAAGCATGCGTCGTGTCGTGCGACCGCGAACGTCCCTTCTCGTCTGCTCAAGCACCCTATCATCCTCTGCTTCCACTCTTTGGAACCGACCGAGCAGCCTAAATCTCTCACCTTTCAACGCAAATCCAAGGAAGAGGATGGCCACGACGGTGACCAAGGAAGAGGAGGAGCGGCAGGCGAGGGCCAACAAGTGGGCACAGGAGGGCACGCAGCCGGAGGGCCGCAGCAAGCGGAAGGTGCTGGTGGTGCACGGCGCGGGGCTGTGCATGCGGGGCAAGGCGCAGATTGAGAAGTTCGGCACCCTCACCCTCGCCGACTACGAGCGCCACATCTTGCAGTACGCCCAGCAACACCATCTCGACATTGAGTTCTTCCAATCCAACAGCGAGGGCAGCGTCATTGATCGACTCTACGCCGCGCACGACGACGGCGACGTAGACGGCGCCATCATCAATCCAGGAGGTATGATTCAATTCATTTTATTTCATCATAAAATGTTATTTAATCCACGTGGATTGCAGGGTTCACGAAGGGCTACCGAGCGCTGGGGCTGGCATGTGGGCAGGTGCGCTATCCAGTGGTGGAGGTGCACATCAGCAACACGGCGGCCAGCGGCACCATCAGCGAGGTGACGCCCAACTGCAAGGCCACTGTGCAGGGCTTCGGCATCTACGGTTACAACATGGCCCTTGCCGGCCTCGCCAGCGTCCTCCTCCACAACACCACCAAGCCCTAAGCCTGTTGTACACGTATACGATCACACTTCCAGCTGCTGGGCACACGAACCGCCGACCACGAAGCTTCTACGGAAGAGAGCCACGTCTGTCTGTCATTTGTTGTTTTACTGGTGCTACGCAACGTGCATCACGTCCACGTCGAGGGTACCGGTATCGCCAGTCCCTCTCCCGGTCGCTCTCCCTCTCTTATCTTTCTCCTCTCCTCTTCTCTATCTCCTCTCTTCTTCTTCCTCTCTCTCTCTCTCTCGCTTGTGATATGAATGATGGCGTCGCGTGCAGCGGGAGCGAGAGACCGCGCGTTCGTCTCTCACCAGAGGGTGTCGGATTAGTCCTGCTGCTTTTTGGACTTGTAGCTGGAGAAGTAGAACTGGACGAAGAGCAGCAGGTACGAGTTGATGATGCCCAGACCGATCTGGTGACCCCACGTGTCGTCAAACGAGGGACAGTTGCCCTTCCACAGGTAGTGCCAAGCGATACTGTTGTCGATGATGACGATGATGACACCGAGAATGAAGAGCGTCAGCGCCAGCAATCACGTGTGTGAAGGAAGAGGAGGCGTACGAGACGGAGTGAAGAGAATTGACGAGGACGAACTGGATGATCTGCAGACGAGTGATGTACTTCTTCCACCAGATCTCCTTCTTCAGGCTGGCCAGGAGGTAGTAGTAATACCTGTATGCACGGCGTGTGTGTCAACGTCACATACGAGCATCACCTAGTGGGGGTGCCGCGCAACATGGCGACAAGAGGGAAGGGCGGTCGTACATGAAGATGTGGACGAAGCAGTTGAGCAGCTCAGCGCACCACTGGATGGGGATGAGGTTCTCGAGGCAGTTCCACACGAGGAGCATCGTCACCCAATGGTGGTACACGTGGAGGAACGTGAGCTTGTTCTGCACACGACCACGTTCATGTTAGAAGATTGATGGAAAAGCTAACCTGCCTGACTGCCGACAAGAAGAAGATTGGGGCACCTTCTTCAGGCACATGAGGGCGGTATCGGCCCACTCGTAGTACTTGCTGAGGTAGAAGACATAGATCCAGAAGTAGAGCGGACCCTTGCCCACCTCCTTCGATCCAGAGTCGCAGAACAGGGCCTCAGCGCCGTGTCTCTGTGCATGCGTACACAAAAGAATCAGCCATCGCCCCGACAGTGTAATAGAATTGAGGAGTGCGAGATTAAATTCATCGGAATGGAAACATACCTGCCAGATTCCAAAGAGGGAGGCGGCCATGCCGATGAACATGATAAGGGAGCCGAAGGTCATGATGAAGTTGTGCAAGATGGTAAAATTGACGAGGGTGTAGGCCTTCCGGTCCTTCATGTACGTCTGCAAGATGAAGACGCCGGCGAGGTAGGCGAAGCTGAGCAGAAGTG
Source organism: Acanthamoeba triangularis (assembly GCA_902749335.1). Lineage (NCBI taxonomy): Eukaryota > Discosea > Longamoebia > Acanthamoebidae > Acanthamoeba > Acanthamoeba triangularis. The sequence continues at coordinate 14,393 of CACVKS010000404.1, forward strand.
GCAGAGGCCACTGAGAGAGGGGCATCTCTTGAGGCACATATCGGAAGTTGTTCACCTTGTCGATGAGAGAGTCGATGACGATGCCCATCTCGGTCATTTCGTATTCCGATCTCGACGTCTACACGAAAAGAAGATATGAAAAACGCGGCCCAAACAAGAAGCGGAAAAGGCCGAAGAAGGACAAGGCGATCAAGCTGGAGCCGAAGCAGAAGCCGACGAAGAGGGGAAGGGACGGAAGGACACAGAAAGGCCAGCAGCGCGGGAACGACCAAGGTCGCGGAGTGTCAGCCAAATGAAGTGGCGTCGACACTAATAAGAATGTTTGGCCTTTGTCGCGCTGCAGGAGAGGAAGAGTCAACATTTGCGACCACCACGTTGGATTCTTTGCTTCATTGTACAGTCCCATTACTTACACGATGATGAGCCACTGGGTGCTGGCTGACACAGAAAGAAGAGGAGGTCGTCAAGAAGAAGACGAAGAAGCGGGGTGGTGGGTGACAACACCCTGCATGTCGGGATCGGAGGCGAGGAAGGCGTGCGTCGGGCCGAAGAAGGAGGGGTCGTGCGACGCGACGGGCAGCGCCTTGCGAAGGATGGCGGCCGCCGTCGCCGGGTCGGCCTGCAGCGCGGCGATGCAGGCCAGGTTGTAGGCCAGGATGGCGTGGTAGGAGCGCTTCTGCTTGCCGTCGCGCTCGAACAGCCCCTCGCACTTGATCACGGCGGCGGCCCTGAGGAACTGCTTGCGCGCGTTCTCGGCGTCCTTGGCGGCGTCGGCGAGGCGGTCGGTGTTGGCCTCGAGTCGCGACAGGGCCAGGAGCGCGCAGCCCCAGTTGATGAGGGTGTCGACGATGAGGGTGTCCCTCTTCTTCTCCCGCGGCAGGCGCGTGCAGGCCTCGTACTTGGCCATCGCCTCGCGCAGCAGCTTCTCCGAGTCGGCCAGCGCGCCGAGCTCCTCGTGAATGCGCGCGTGCTTGCGCAGGCCGTTGCCCCAGTTGTAGAGCACGTCGCGGTTGTGCGGCTGCAGTCGGTGGGCGGCCCTGTAGCGCTGTGCGGCGGCGCCGAGGAGCTGGCCCGGTCGCGCGAACTCGCCCGGGAGGAGCGCGAGAAGGGCGGTGGCGTGCTCGCACAGCGCGTTGCCCCATCGGTCGAGGGCCTTGTGGTCGTTGGTATCCAGGCGAAGGCACACCGAGAGCTTGTCGTAGGCCTCGCCAAACAGTCGGTCAACTTCGGGCAGGGCCGCGCTGCCCTGCTGGGTCCGCAGCACGGCCAGCTCGGCGAACACCGTCGCCAGGTTCCTGAGCACGCACGCGTCGTCGGGCTTGAGCTGCAGAGCGTGGGCGTAGGCCTCGGCCGAAAGGCGGTAGAACTGCATCGCCTCATGCCCGGCCTTGGTCCGCGCGAGCTCAGCCAGAGCGTCGGCTTCGATTCTGAATGTGGGCGGCGTGAGGTTAATCAACACTGAAGTCACAGCGCCGGCGCTGATGTGGTGATGGCGAGAGTGTTAGAAGTACCTTGGTATGGCGTACATGTGCTTCGCCTTGACGAGGATCTCCTCGAGCATCTCAGGCTCGAACGGCGTCGAGTGAAGCGTGCTCTCGCAGCAGCACAGCGAGAGGCCGGGGTGGAACACGACGCCGGTGAGGTGCTGCAGGCGCAGGTAGAGCGCCTCCATCCGCAGCGCCTTGCGCAGGTCGTGCTCGGAGCGTTCCTCGAACGGCGAGATGCCCTGCGGGAACTGCTCCTTGATCAGCCGCTTCACATCCGTGCTCCAGAACGCGGTCGGGCGCGGGCCGCAGCCGAAGATGAAATTGAAGAAGGCCAGGACCAGGGCTCGGTACTGCCTCTCCTCCGAGCCTTGCATGACCCGCATCTCGGCGCGCAGTTCGTTCTTCAGCACGCGAGCGACGATCTCCAGCAGGAGCAGATCCTTGCTCCACTGGTCGTCCACGCGTGCGCGCACGCGGCCGATGTGCCGAACGTTGATGCCGGCCCGGTGGACTTCGTCGATCAGGTGCGTGCCGGTGAAGCCGGCCGAGTTGAACGCGGGCAGCTGGGCCGCGAACTCGGGGATCACGCGGTGGAACAGGTGTCGCGTCGCTTCCTGCACTTCGGCGTTGTGGATATCCGCATCGTGCTCTCCGAAGGCCGTGAAGGCGTCCGACGACAGCGGCGCGCCGTACTTGGACACGAACTCGCCGCGCAGTAGCTTGAACAAAAATCCGCCTTTGACTGATCGGTCGGGCGTCTCGCAGGGCCATATCCGCGCCGTGTCTACGACGTAGAACTTGCCGTCTCTCCCCTGATGTCCCTCGATATCGCACGGGCCGTGTAACCACTCCTTGGGATCACCCAGCCCTGTGTAGTGGCCCTTGAGGTTGAGCACCTTGGCGATCTTCTCCATCAACTGGTTCATTTCCTGTTGAACAGAATACGACAATGAGCGCAAACTGTGTGTGGTGTGGTGTGGTGTGGTGTGGTGTGGTGTGGTGTGGTGTGGTGTGGTGTGGTGTGGATCAGTACCTCTGACTTCTTGTGTACTGAGTTGCCGCCATCGCACGAGCCGTATACGATCGTGTCCTCGGAGATAGGCAGTGCCGACGTGGCGATGAGCCGATAGCCTCGCCAGTCGATCAGCGCAAGAAGCGGGAACGAGAGACCCAGAATCATGCCGCACGACACCAACGCGGTGAGACCCTTGAGCTCGTGTCCTGCAGGTGCGTTGAATGTGAGTAGAGTCGCCTTCACCGGAAAACGACGCGCAAGAAGAAAGATATATCGATCGAGACGTACCGGCCACCTTCATGGCGAACCGATCGGAAGGATAGAGCGAGCCATCCTTGTTGACTGCGAACTTGAAGAAGATGTTGGCCACCTGATACTTCTCACCGCCGGCCAGCCCCTTGCCCCGCAGCGGCTTGATGGTCTTTTGGTGGTAGGGCAGATTGCGCTCGCGGATGATGACCTCGCCGAACTGCTTCGCCGTGGCCACGAACTCGTCGCACAGCTTCTGCAGCTCCGTGCCCCGCTCGAGCACGGGCCGAAGCAGAATCTCCTGAAACTCCTTGGTCCAGTTCCTCGGCGCCGCGGCCTGCGGCTCCACGAAGGACGAGTTGCCCTGATGATAGAGATCATGGTCACGATGCCGATCGAGTGTAAGTACTACACTGCGAGGATGAAGGAGAAAGAGAGGAGAGGCCCGAGAGGCGCGTACCACTGAGTTGAGGAAGTCCTGCAGAGATCGACGAGGAGGGAGGGCGTCGTCTTGGGTCTCGAACTTGGGGAAGGAGAGCGAGGACCCGGCCACGACGGCGCCGGAGACGCCGACGGCGCTGTAGGCCCTCCGTCGCACGGCGCCGGCGTTGGCGTAGGCCGAGGCCGTGGTGTAGGCGGAAGGAGCCGCGTAGCCGCTGGCAGAGTGGGAAGAAGAGGTGGTGGACGTGGTTGTGGTGGTGGTTGCCGTTGAGTTCATCCTGCCGTATGAATTGCTGTAGGCGGATGTAGTGGGTGGTGTGCTTCTAGAGGAGGTGGAGTGGGAAGGAAGTGATGGCCGGAAGCCAGAATGATGATATGCAGATGGATGCGCCGCCTCCCCCATGTTCGTCTTGTAACCTGTGACAGGCAGATGTGATGAGATTTGTCGTAATACCAGGTCTTTAGGCGGGGGGGGGTACC
>CACVKS010000405.1:0-19253 GCA_902749335.1 Acanthamoeba triangularis
GGTCGTACCTCTAGAAAGGTGGAGAACTGGGGGTTGGTCTTCTTCAGGTTTTCTATCTCGGCAAGCGCGCGCCCCTGGTTGGAGCAGTACTGGGTGTACATCTTGAGGTAGTCCGCCTGTCGGCACGGCGAAGGGGGGGGGGATTACGTGACGTCAGATTGATGACGGTGGTGGTTTGTTGCTGTGAAAGAGGAAGAGGGACTGGGCGGTACCAGTTTGAGGAAGATTTCGCCGATGTTCTGGGTGGAGGGCTTGGACTTCTTGATCTTGAGCAGATCGGTCATGAGCTCAGTGTTGATGGTGAGGATGAGGGTGATGTTGGAGAAGATGTTGGACACCTCGGCCGTGTTCAACAGCCCCTGAGCCTTGATAGGGTTGACGAACACCTACACAGAAAGGGAAGACCACCACAGTTGAGTGTCTCCTCAATCGCCCCTCGCAGATGGGGAAACCGGGATCGTGGGAGGGGGGTTACCTGGACGATGGTCTTCAGATGTTCGACGTAGGCCACCTCGGTCTCCACGAGTTCCCGCATGACTTCATTTCGCAGTCGTTCGTGCCTTTCGGCATCTTCCGCGCCCCACACGCTCATCTTCTCGCCGCTGGTCTATCACTTTCTCGTTTCTCGTGGGAGCGCGGGGGCGAGACGATTCGATGATTCGAGACTTTCTCGATCGGGGGTGAGCTCCTTTCCGTTTCCTCACTCGTCCTTCCGTGTGTGCTGCGCGCAATCCGCTCACAATCGAGTCAGTGGTCCTCCGTAAAAGAAAAGGAACCCCAAATATCTTTCGTCAACTCGACCCCTTGGAGGGGGTCTCCAACGTTGTTGTTGTCGGAGCGGCGTGGCCTTCCTTTCTTGGCAATGTCCGCAAAAAACTCAAAGAAAAACAAAATTATTAAAATTAATTAATTAGGGCGGAGAAAGGAGGAAGAGAGAACGGAGAATAAGAACCGAGAACAAGAATGAAGCCAAAATCGCAGGCCAGACTGGCCAGCCTTGCGGCCAAGTGGTCCAGACGACGAGGGTGTGGATTGAACGTTAATTGAAGTTTGTGCCGCGAGTGTACATTTTACAAGAGGGCTTTTAGGAACGACAACCGAGAGAGGAGAGAGGAAGGAGTACAGAGAAGATGGTTGGCGAGCGGGTACGCGCCACGAGCGACGCGCTCAGGCATTTCGTTCGTGTTGGCTGTTGGCCGGATGGTGGAAGGCCACGAGACTGGGTCGTCGTCGTGTGAAGTCGGGAGTGGTGTAGATCTAAGACCTCGACTGGCTGAGGAGATAGGTGCCCTGGTCGCCGCCCATGTCCTCGTACTCGCCATCGCTGGCCATGTCGACCTCGCCGCGAATGTGCTGCTTGCTGCGCTTGGTGGCGGCGACGGACGCCACGGTGGTGGCCTCGGTCGAGTAGAGCGAGATCTGCTGCTCGTCACCGAACTCGTCGATGTTGGTGAGGTAGAAGAGGCCGCCGGCGCTCAGGCCGCCGAGCACGCCACCAATGAGGTAGAGGCCAAGCAAGATGGCAGGGTTCAAGGCACCACCGGACACGTCTGGRGTGAGGCGAGAGTGAGCAAATTAAAMYCAATTTGATACGAAATGGGCAGCTGAGAGCTGGGGGAGGGAGACGTACAGCCAGCAGAGCAGATGCCCGAAAGGACGGTGAAGCCGATGGCGATACCRAAGAAGGAGTTACCGGCCTGGGGCTTGGTGGTGGCGGTCTGGAGCACGACGAAGTCGAGCAGGAAGGTCCAGAACCACTCGACGATGACGGCGCCGATGAGGGGGATGTTGGCACCGGGGGTGATGCGGAAGGTCTCAGAAAGAATGGCCCACTGGAACAGACCCGCGAGGAATGAGGCGAAGATTTGGACGACGATGTAGATGGCCGCATCGAGGGTSGAGATGGGGGGCTTCTCCTGGCCAGGGCGAGGGCGGTGGCCGAGAGACCTGACCCATACGGCGATGGTGATGGAGGGATTGTAGTGGGCGCCCGAGAGATGGCCACCGGCGTAGACCACCGCTACCAGACAGGTTCCGATACCGAGGGCGGCCTGCATCTCGAAAACGCTATCGCTTCGGAGGAAATTGATCAAGTTGAAGGAGATCGACGCCGTCAGGAAGAAGGTGCCGATGAATTCCATAATGAAGGGGGCCAGCAGTTTCGCCAGCCTCTTGGAGATGACCATTTTTTTTGTTGATTATTGGATTCTAGCCGGATGGGTTGTGTTGAAAGGTCACGAAGTGTAACCTCCTAATGGCAGGCGAAGAAAGACGAGGAATTGCTCTGAGTCGTCGATCAGAGGCTGATTGAAGAAATAGGACAAATGCGAAGTGGCGCCTGTCGCCCCCGTTCGTAGCTTCCTGCCGTTGCTAGGCCGCCTTCACACACCCAATCCCGGATTTAACCAGGTTTTATGTTATTAAACCGCCAATATTCCAACCGGCCCAGACTTCCGGAATCGCACACCGCTGGCGGTGCAGCTCAGTGTTCGTGTGGTCCATCGGCACCGGCCAAGTAGAGCTGCTCGAGTTGCTCGAGCGACACTTGGCCATCGTTGTTGGTGTCGAGCTTCCGCCACATCGTCACGATGTCCTCGGGACTGTACTTGGCCTTCAGGTGCGACACAGCCTCTTGGAACTCTTCGAACGAGATTTGGCCTGCAGCGTTTGCACGGACCACACGGCGCGAGTCAGCGATAGAGAGCGAAGAGGGAAGAAGCGAACAGAGCCAGTAGGTACCGTCTTGGTTGGTGTCGATGATGGACATGAGAGCGTGAGCGCGCTGGTCGACCTTGTCCATCTCCTTGTCCAGCTTGGCGATCATCTTCTCCAGCTTGGTCTCGAGGGTGTGGACCACCTTGTCCTGTGGTGGCGGCGTAGTCGGCTGGGGCTGCTGCTGATCGGTCGACGACGCCGATGCGGCGATCAGCTCCTCCTCGCGTTCCTCCTTGCGCTCCTCCTTGCGCTCCTTGAGCTGCTCCAGCGCCTCCCGCTCCTTCTTGATCTTCGACGGCGCCGACGCGAACAACAGCGACACGGCTTCGCCGACCACCTTCATCTGCTCGGCCGAGTACGCGCCCGCAGCGTCCTTCTTCTTTGGCTGCTTCGCCTCCACCTCCGTCGTCGCCGCCGCCGATGTCTTGGCCTTCTCTTCCTTTTCCTTTTCCTTCTTCTCCTTCTCCTCGGTCTTGATGGCCTGGATCTGCTCCTGGAGGACCTCGAGCTTGGACACCATGTCCTGCGTGGTCTTGGTAGCCGAGGTGAGCTTCGTATCGGCCACGAGCTGGTCGGGCAGCGCTGAGATGGTCTTCTGCAGCGCCTCCTCCATGGCCTTGGGCAGGGCAATCTCGCCCGTCTCCGCCTTCTTCGCCACCACTTGCTGGCCCTCGACCGCTGCCAACGGAGAGCACCACCGGCGTCATGTCAGCATCGACGTTCGGAGGAAAAGGAGGTGAACGCGCGTACGCTTAAGCGGCGAGTAGGAAGACGTGAGCGCAAAGGCGCGAGACAAAATGAGGAGTGACGGCGGGACCTGCTGCGCGGACAGCAGCAGCCACTGTTCCATCTGTGCCTTGGCTAGGGGACACATAAGAAAAACATAATGAGCTCCCTCCCTCCCAATGGGGTGAATGGAGCGTGCTGTGGCGCCGTACCCGTGTTGAAGTCTTTGTAGTCCATGCCGCGCACCTGCGTAGCCTGCTTCATCTCGGCCTCGGTGAACTTGTCCAGAGCCGCTTCTTGTGCGATCAGCTGGATGCACGCGACAACCGAATAGTCAAGGTAGGTGAGCTCACCGACGCCATCAGCCCCGAACGCACACCGCACACGCGCGCACATGCACTCAACACGCGCCACTGCACACGTCATCGAGCGGTGGTGGTGGTAGTGGGCAAAGGCGTACGTCGTCATCCTCCCGAATGTCGTAGAGCTTGCTGCGCAGCTGATTGCGGAGGTAGTGCGTCGTCCCGAAGCGAGAGAGGCCCATGTACTTGCACATGGCGATCACCTGCTGCCTGTCGAGCATCTCCAGGGTGAACTTGTCCTCGAACAGCTTCGACAGCCCCAGGATCTCCTTCGTCTCGAGGCTCTGGCCCTCCTTGACCTGGAGTAGGGTAAGCAGCACAACGAGCACCGCCACGGCAGAAGCGTCAACGCCAGAGAGAGAGAGAAAGAGATGTGACGTGGTGCGAGCGGAGTGGTAGTGATGGGGGCGAGGAGGCGCACCTTCTTCATGGCCTCCGCAAAGGTGGCTGCCGACGGAGTGTCGGGCGAGATCTGGAGCGAGCGCAGGTAGAGAGCGTCCTCAAGGAACTTGGCCATCTCCAACTTCAGCTGCACCGCCTTGCGCCTTGCTTCCTCCTGAGCCAACGCCACCCAACGTGTGTAGCGTGTGAGCGTCAACTCGAACTGTACCAGGCGGCACCACCACGACGACCGACCCAAGCGGTAGCACCTTCTTGATCTTGTCCTCGAAGGTGGAGGGAAGCATGTTGGGGAAGACGGCCAGGAGGACCGGAAGCAAGAGCTCGGCGAAGGGGATGATGACGATGGCCAGGAACGGGACCAGACGGAACAAGTCCACTGCAGGCGGCCAACAAAGACGAGTCAGCAACACAAGACGCGGACACATCAGGACCGCGGTGTGTGGCGTGTGGCGTGTGGCGTGCGTCGTGTGTCGTGTAGCGTGTGTCGTGCGTCGTGCGTCGTGCGTCGTGCGTCGTGTAGGCTCTAGAGCATGCACCGGTGGTCTGGGTGAGAAGGCGTCGCTCTCTTCGCGTGAGGTTCTGGCCGGCGATCTTCTTCCTCAGCAGCATCGACGCCGCTTTCACGTTCTGGTGTTGGAGCCCAGTCAGCAACCAGCACCGTAACGTGTGGCGTGGTGTGGTGGTGTAGTGTGTTGTGCGGGTCAAAGCGGAGGGTACCGCTGCGAGCAGCCGCGAGCCGGCCCAGAAGTGGCGAAGCGTGTCCATCACCTTCTGCCCGAGCCCCGCTTTCTGCGGGGTCGCCGTGGTGGTGGTTGGAGTCGATGGTGATGTGGTGGCTGCTGCCGCCGCCACCGCGGGAGAAGCTGGAGACGAGGCCCCGACGGTAGGGGTTGTTGCTGTTGTGGGGGTCGTGTAAGATCTAACGTTGCCAGGTGGCTGCAACTCACCACAACGCAGGCGGGAGATTGATGACGACGGGGAGGACACGAAGGAGTAGTAGCAGGGGCCGTGGCGAGGATAAACCGGAGGCGGTGAAGGAAGGGTAGTGGCAGGGATGGTGGGGTTGTGGAGTCGGCGCAACCGGAGAGATGATGAAGATGAAGCCGTGCATCTGGTCGTTTGACGAACAACGAGGGTCCACGTGGAGAAAGAGCCAAAGCTTTCCGGAGCACCCAGGAGGGAGCCTGACGGGCACGCTAACGTCCGCCCCAACGCTACCGGCCCCCCTTTCGTGGCCGCCCGAATCCGTTGCATTTGTCTAAAATTAAATAATTAAATAATTAAAATGTAATTATTTTTTATTTCTAACATTGCGTAAATTGATCAATTTTTGTGTATTTATTCCTGTGGAGGCTGGCGAAACGCCAACACACATTTCAAAGCTGTTTTACAGGTAAATACATATTTATAATATTCATGTAACTAACTTGCAAAACAAACGTCTAATCACAGAGGCCAGTAGGCAGTTGGCGCCGGCCACACGTCGGTCACAGGACAAAATCCGTCGGCGTTGGCCGTGCAGTTGGCGCTGATCTCGTACCGCTGGTAGGTGTCGACGGCGCCCACCCACGCCCCGTCCCGCCCAAACCGGTAACCGCCGTCGCTGTTGTCCAGGCGTAGGAACAAGTGAGTGCCGTCAAACGCGTACTGGTAGCCGTCACCGCTCCACACCTCGGCGGCCGTGGCCACTTGCACGAGGTCCCGCGTGTAGGGCAATTGGCCCGAGAGCCACGACAGCGAAGAGTCCACTCGGATCCGGGGGAAGGTGGTGTCCGGCGGATAGCGCAGGGCAACGTAGACCGTCCGGTTGCGGGCCAGGGTCACCAGATCTATGCGCATGAAGGTCGGCGCGCCCTTGTTCAGATAGAAGTACCACCCCAGTCCTACATTCACCCATGCCACCCAGAAGTCGTTAGTGGGTGTTAAGCTGTACCACCACGCGCGTTGTTGTGGAGACTGTACCGTCTACACCGGTGATTTGGGGCCAATCGGTCACTGGGCACGAGGTGTTGCGGCCTTGGTCTTCTGTGAACTGAGGACCCCAAAGCGCAGTGAATCCGATGTGCGGAGAGCCATCGCCACCGCTGCCAGTACCCTGCAGGTGGCACGACACACGACATCCCACAACTCTTATGTCAGCAAGCCCGCCTTTGTCACGAGTGCCTGTGCCGATGGATGTCCAAGAGGAACGCACGTAGCCGTCGAGGTAGCTGTTGAAGGGGACGATGAAATTCAGCACGGCGATCTCGGTTTGGCCTTTGGGACACAACCACGCGTTCCATGAACTCTGCAGCATGCACTCGCTGTTCCAACGGTACCTGTACGCGTGATACACGATGACAAGGATCGGAATCAGTGAGCACTCCGCACTGGACGAGAGTTAGCTGTGATTACCAGTTGGTTGTGGCGCTGCCAATGATGTAGGCCTGTCCAACGTTGCTGCCCACCGTGGAGCCGTCATAGTCGATAATGTTGTAGTAGCGGCTCGACCCGGTGTCTCGAGCTACGATATGCACCCGCACGGATGTGTCGCAGTCCTGGAACCGTAGATTGTTCACCGCCGCTATTGACTGTTCGTTGCCACAGGACACCACGAGATACACAGACATCACAGGTCCTTTAGGTGTGCGATGGCGCGAGCTAAATGACACGAACCTGAGGCTTGAACTGATCGCTGTGGGTCATGGTCAATAACACGGCGTTGTTCTCGTAGTTCTGAGCCGGGTCAGAGCCGTCGAAGGCCGGGTCTACATGGTAGTTGCGGAACGTGACGTTGGTCACGATGGCGGTAGACCACGTGTCGTAGAACTGGAAGCCGTTGCCGCGCGGGAAGTCGATGCGATTGTCGGTGCGGGCGTTGATCAGCGACCGCGTGAGCCACGCTTCGCCAAACAGCTGGCCGGAGCGCACGACGTCGTGAGCCTCGAGGTATTCTACCTGCGGCCTTTCGCCCCAGTGGTTGATGGCCATATTACACAGGAAAGCCTTGGTGTGCCGTAGCACGAACCACATCTTCGTCCAATTGTTTTGCTCGTCTCGGATTACGGTCCAGCGAGAGTTGCGGCCGCTCATGTAGGTTAGCACTCCGCCGTTGTCCTGGTCATACCAGAGCTTGCCGCCCACGTACAGGCAGCCGCCGTAAATGAAGATATAGCCGGAGGAGTGCATCGTGTTGCCCTCGAACAACTGTGAGCGCCACAGAGTCAGTGGGCGACAGCGGGCGTCAGAGTGATGGCCTTTTTACCTTGACCGGGCGTTCCTCAGGCACGACATTCTCATAGCGGGTGCTGTTGCGCGCAAGCCCGATGGGCTGGGGAAGGTTGGGAAAGGAGTAGACTGACCAGCCACCACTGCCCGTGTTCCCCACGAGTGTGTTGTAGGCGTTGGTTATATAGTACACCGCTGCGGCCCTGTCTGCCGGCAGAATCAGGTCGGTCGACGCCACAAAGGTCTCCCCGTACTGTCCCCAGCCATTTGCACCCTCACCAATGGTATGGATCCACGCTCCCAAGTTGAACGACAGCGTGTTGTTCTCCTCCACGCCCTGTCATATGAACCACCGCCTCCCGACTGAGCGAACTATGAGTTATGAGTCAAGCTAGGTACCTCTTCGAGATAGTAGCAGTGCCCAATGATATCATAGGCCACGTTGCGGGTGACGAGCATCTCGTGTGTTTGGTGGATAGAGATGCAGCGGAAGAACGAACGCTCGATGGCGCAGTCCTTGACGAAGCAGCTGGGGCAGTTCTGCGCCAGGTGGAAGTGAATGGGGTACCTGTGCCACACAGAGCGACAATCACTCGCGTAAGTCGCGGTCTTCGCAAGTGGGCTGCTACATACCTGCCCAGTACGTTTTTCTGGCCCATGCGGTACGCTCGCACGCCCGACAGGCGGCCTTGGCCCATGATCTGCAAGGCCGGATTGCCCCAGCTTAATATAGGGGGGGGGATGAAGGGTGGCAGGTCAACGCACCCTAACATGACCACCAAACTCATCTAGTAGAGAGCTCTCATCGCCTTGCAGCACGATCCGACGGGACAGCAGCGCAACCTCGGCCTGGGAGCCAGCCACCGCAGCAGTGAAACAATAGCCAATTGTTCCGCCAATTGGGCACAAATACGGGCTAACAACATACCTGATACTCCTTGGCGTAGTGGTTGAAGGTGAGGGGCTCGGTGAAGAAGAGTACAGTGCGATTGGGTGAAATAGCGGCGATGGTGCGGACTTCGTTCTGGTTGTTGAGGTGGTCCTTGTAGATAGTGGTTGTCACAAGCACCTGCTGGCCTACCTCCCAGTTAACGGGTTGCATCAGGTGGACTCGATCATCGTTATTCCAAGCCATGCCGGCAAGCCTGGTCCACGTTGGGTTGTACTGCTTCCCATGAATGTCAATCGCTCCGGCTATCGTGTAAGCCCACCCGACCCCCGATACGCAAGAAGAGTAAGTGTTGTGCGTGTATCGGCGGAGAATGTGAAGAACCTACTGCTGCTGACGAAGAGGCCCTTGGTGCCAGATGGAGTATCGAGCGCGCGGGCGCCGCGAAAGGTGATGGTGATCGTGGCCGACAGTCGGCAGGTAGGCGCGCCCAGCCATAGCTTGCCGTTCACTTGCAACCAATCGACTGAGATATCCACATCGGAGTCTGCGAAGATGAGTTCACTTGTCTCTGGCACAGTGATGGAGGCGAACTCCACGCCTCTGGCCAGAGCGTCTGCATCGACCAGCACGCTGGTGTTGGCCGGGATCGTTATTGAGGCACCTGACACTGGCAACTGGTTGGAGGGCCACGTCGTCGCGGTACTCCACAACTTCAAATCTGCGTCATCTCGCATGTCAGTGGTACCCCGGTTGGTGGCAGGGGGTCTCACATACCGGGCCTAAGGTGCGGGCAGTCGGTTGGCGATGAGAAGTCAAGCGCGCTGGGCATCTTGGGCAGTACCGCCAGCTCCGAATCTCGGGCCAGCAGCGTAGGTGCGACTGCGAGTGTGGGTGGTGCTGGGTGTCAGTGCTGCTCATTGCGGAAGAGTGCCATGCATTGCAAGTACCATAGGGTTGTGACGGCATCTCAACCGTGAGTGTTTGCACAGACCAGGCCCAGTTGTAGAGCCAGTCTTCAGAGGTGGGCAATGCGAAACGAATAGCCAGCCTGCTCTCCCCATTCCACGGCTGGGAGGGTCGCATATCGGCAGTGAAGTTATACCACACACCAGCTGTTGGGCTGAACGAGTAGTCGGTCATGTTGGCCATGGCCTTGCACTGCAATTGACCAAGAGATGGCAACAGTGAGCTTTGCACCAAGACTACGAGAGTGCTGTGTTCTGGGGGTGGTGTTACTGTGGGGAGAAGGAAAGCTGAAGTTGGAAGCCACGTGTTGGGGGAGTTGGGGAGGTCCATGAGGGTGGCCATGAGGCTCACGTTGCTGGCGTAATCCATGACGTCGAACCGAATTGAGAGGGAGACCCGGTAGGTGGAGTTGGCACGAAGGGCTGGTATGGAAACATTGTGGACGAGCCACCACACTGGAAATGCCCAGGTCTTGCCGTTACCCATCTTAAGCAATCCGCCAGCACTGTCATATGCCACCACTGGCGCACCCCACGCTATTTGACACGCAATCGCAGCACAACGCACACTCCCAGATGAGCCAATGGTGGTACTACCATAGAAGAGGCGAAGACTGCGTACGGCCCCATTCCCACTTGAGATACCACTGGTCGGGGGTGCTGAGGGAATTGGTGAAGGTGCGAGCGGGTAGGAGCTCGGGCAGGGCAGGCTGGTTCGAGGGCGTTGCAGAGCTGGACGGCGAACTGGTTGCCGAAGGCGAGGGCAAGGTGGTTCTCGAGGGTGATGTGGAGGGAGATCTGGTAGGCAAGACACTTCTGGACGGCGAACCAGTTGCTGAAGGCGAGGGAGAGACGGTTCTCGAGGGTGATGTTGAGGGAGATCTGGTAGGCGAGACACTGCTGGATGGCGAACTGGTTGCTGAAGGCGAGGGCAAGATAGTTCTGGAGGGCGACGTGGAGGGAGATCTGGTAGGCGAGACACTGCTGGACGGCGAACTGGTTGCTGAAGGCGAGGGCRAGATGGTTCTGGAGGGCGACGTGGAGGGAGGTCTGGTAGGCAAGACACTTCTGGACGGCGAACTAGTTGCTGAAGGCGAGGGAGAGACGGTTCTCGAGGGTGATCTAGCTGAAGACGGGGTGGATGAGGCACTTCTGGACGGCGAACTGGTTGCTGAAGGCGAGGGCGTGATGGTTCTCGAGGGTGACGTCGAGGGAGATCTGGTAGGCAAGACACTTCTGGACGGCGAACTGGTTGCTGAAGGCGAGGGCGAGATGGTTCTCGAGGGTGACGTCGAGGACCAGGAGGACGAACGGAATGGAGACCGAGAAGCAGACCTGGAGGGCGACTTCGACGGCAAGGGGGTTGTGGATGGCGAGCCGGTTGGAGACAGGAGTTGCCGCACCTCTATCGTGTGGTGCGGATCATCGCCCCCATTGTGGTGCCTACCATTCGCCAGTTGAGGTTGGAGGACTCCTAAGTACAAGAAGAAGAAGAGCACTGCAATGAAGAAAGAGCTGGCGGGAAGCATCAAGAGCCACGACAGGGTTCAGGTACAGTAACTATCCTCCACACGCAGAACGAACCTCTGTTTGATCCGGACTTAGCCAGAACACGATTTCCCTAAGTCGGGTGACGTTTCCTTATCCGACAAAAGAGGGAAAAAGAGAAGCCACAATAAGCTGTAGGTGATCACCGGTTGCAGAGTAACGTTGAAGCATAACCGTCTCACGGCACGAGCCTCATCTAGAACATACTATAACTATAGCATATATAGTTTATCTGTGGCATGTTGCTCTGTAACCTGCTGACAAGTTACTGACCAAGATCAAGCGCTGAGGGTGTCCTCGGGCAGGGAGGCCCAGTCGACCACCATGGGCATGTCCTTGCCATCGGGCACGGCCACCATGCCCAGGGCCGCACCGGGGTACTTGGCCACGCCCTCGAACCAACCAGCCAGCCACCCGGACATCTCGGCGTGGATTCGCTCCACCACTTGGCCGTCCATCGTCCGCACCACGGCCAGCTCATCGCCCTTCTCGAAGCGATCCCCGGCGTTCTTCGAGTAGTCCACAATGCCTGGCACAACACGCACCGTGCACCGTGCACCACCGCACACGAGTGACGCGTGTTGTTCAGGGAAGGGAACGTTGCAAGGTAATTGTAAGAGGAGTGATATAAGGTGGTACCGGTCTTGGTGACGCTGGGGTACACGAGGTAGCGATGGGGTTCGGCGAAGTTGAGGACGAACGACTGATCGACCGCCACAGGCTTGTCCTGCACCATGCCGGCCCATACGATCAGATTGTGGAGCGCCGCGAGTCCCGCAGCCCTGGGAAAAAGAACCAAGGTGGAGAAGAAGAGAAGAGTCAAGCATCAGCGAGGCGATGGTGGAGAAGCGAAGCAGCCGGTGCTGCGCTAGGTCCGACCTGCATCGCGGCTCGACAGAGCGCATGGGGCCGAGCTCGATGGTACACGAGGGAATGCGGAGCTTGTTTAAGGTGGCCCCACTGGTGCTGCGGTGCAGGCCCTGCTTGACATACAGCCTTACGTGATAGGCGGACCACGGTTGCACGAGACCGATGAGCGGACAGCGAACGAGAGAGAACCGAGAGCAGATCTGATATGCTTACCTGGCGGGTCGCTCGACGAGCACGCTCAAGCCCAGGGCAGTGACCATTTCCTTGGTCTTGGTGAAGAGCTTGTGTGCCTCCTCCTTCTGCGCCTCGCCATCGTACAGCACTCTGGGGTGTAGCGTAAGCGGCGATGTGGTGCCTGCACCATACCTGTTTTCGTGCCCACACACAAGGGGGGACGGCTGGCTGACCTGTCGAGGAAGATGAACGGAATGGAGAGCGTCGAGAATGTATGGAGGTCGATGTGGTAGTCCGGCTTGATGGACTCGAATACTGCGAAGATCTGCCAAGGAAAGAAATGCACTCAGCCCAACGATAGCACTGTGAGCTGTGGACGGCTTCTTACCTTCTTGAAGACTTCGGCCTGCGGGCCGGGCTGCTCATCAACTTGCCGCTGGAGCTTGTCCCAGATATCAGTGGCATCCTCCTTTGCCTTGAACTGTTCCACGAGCCTGCGCGGTCCCCTTGGGTGAGTGTTCAGAGCACTGATTAGAGGGCGAGCGGACGCAGAGGGACCTCTCGGGCTTCGAATCGGGCCACTTGCGGTTCGGGTCGGTGCTCTGAAACTGCGGGTAGCGCGTGCCTATCCAAGTCAAGCCCGCCCAAAGGCCAGTCAGTCGCCACGGTCCGCGGTCCGAGGTGGGAGCCGACAGCCAAGGCTGGCAGCGCGAGCAAACGAACCTTGGAGGTGGCCGGTGGGGTTAAGGGAGGGGATGGCGACAATGGTGCCCTTCAGCTGCCCGAGCTTGCCCTCGAGGCTGAGGTGTTACGAGGGTAAGTGGCCTGGCCGAGTGGGCGAGGCACCTGCAGAGCCACAGGGGAGGTTGCGCACCTCTCGATGAAGCGATGGATGACGATCGTGCCGGTGACCTCATCCCCGTGGATGTTGCCCGTGATGAGCACTCGCGGACCGGCCTCGATACCGCTGCACGCCCCAAACCACCCACGCCATCACACGCGCGGAGTCAAACCAATGAAAAGGCTGTGGTAGTCTCTTGTGGGTTGACCGGTCATGCCCGAGCTTCTTTCCGGGCTTCTCCGGCTCTGGCGCGGCTACGCCACGGGGGGGGGGGCAAGATTACCTCGCGATGATGGTCTTCAGCAGCACAGGGTAGCCTGCACAATGTAAGCATCAGCAGTCTCGCTACGGCTGACGAAGACCAAGTGTGCCGAAGTGAGGGAGGCACCGCCCTCGTACCTGTGGGCTCATCGATGAGAACGAGGTTACCACGCACGATGCTGCCGAACTGCTCCTCGGTCGTGCCCACGACCACCTTCTTCCGGTCCACAGCTTCCATCTTCCGAAGACAAAATAAAAAGAAGTGGCCAAAATGTGAAGCATTTCCGAGATTTTTTCTTTTTTTCTTTTTTTCTTTTTTTCTTCGTTGGTTTCCTGTCCGTTGGTGGATTTGATTGTTTGTTGGCGATCGCGGAAGCAAATAGGACAATGGGAAAGGGCCGGCACACGATCAAGGTCAACAAGAGGGGCAGGAAGGGGCAGGGCGGCCGCCACAACAAGAAGCGAAAGACTGATGAAGCCGGCTGGGATATCGAAGAGGGCAAGGGCAAGAGAGGAAATTGGGCGCCCTCGGAACGCAAGAACGATTTGTTCGTGGAGTACTACAGGAACACCTTTGGCTTCTCCGATGCTGAATGGACCGAGTTCAGCGAGTCCCTTACGCGCGATCTGCCCACCACGTTCCGCATCACGGCCCATTCGTACTTCGCGGCAGCACTGCGTGAGAAACTGACCACCTATTTCCAACCAAAGCTGCACAACGTCGATGTGGGTTCCGAACTTCTGCCCAACATCATGCAATTCGAGCCTCTCTCCTGGTACCATCCTCATCTCGAAGTCAATTTTTTCAGGCCTGATTAAATTTTGCAAATATAATCTAAATTGATGTTATCTGCCAGGTACCCCAACGGAAACGGTTGGTATGTGCGCACTCCTCGTCGTGCACTCAAGAAGGTCGACGCCCTGACCCAGTTCAACCAGTTCCTGGTGAATGAAACTGAAGTGGTACGCAACGGCTCCCCTTCCCGTCGTCTGCGCAACAAGCCACTTACAACATTACCGCTCTCTCTTCTCTCTCTCTCTCAATATATATATATATATGTTCAGGGTCACACGTCGCGTCAAGAGGCCGTCAGCATGATCCCGCCCATCTTCCTTAAGGTTGAGAACCATCACAAGGTTCTCGACATGTGTGCTGCGCCCGGTTCCAAGACGACGCAGCTTATCGAGTACCTCCACCAGGGACTCGCGCACGGCCAGATCCCCTGTACTATACCACACCACATCACACCACCTTTCGCCCTTCCTCGCTTTGGTTAGCTGACCTGATCTGGTTCGGTGTGTGTAGCTGGTATGGTGGTGGCGAACGACGTGGACGAGCAGCGATGCTACATGCTGGTGCACCAGGTGAAGCGTATCGGCAGCCCGTGCGTGATGATGGCCAACTACGCCGCGCAGCTGTTCCCCGCGATCCGCCCCAAGCTGGATGACGGGAGCCGTAGCGAGGTGACCTTCTTCGATCGCATCCTGGCCGACGTCCCGTGCAGCGGTGACGGCACCCTGCGCAAGAACTTCGACCTCTGGGGCAAGTGGCACCCCGGTCTGGGCACGGCCCTGCACATGCTCCAGCTCAGGATCGCCACCCGCGCCGCTCGCCTTCTCAAGGTGCGCTTCTGCACCTGCGACCGCTTTGCTTTGCTTCTCGGTTATTGAGCACCGCGTGCCGGCTTGGTTCCAACCACAGATCGGTGGGCGCATGGTGTACTCGACGTGCTCCTTCAACCCGGTCGAAGACGAGGCGGTGGTGGCCGAGCTCATCAGACGCGGCCAGGGCTCGCTCGAGGTGGTCGACATGTCGAATGAACTGCCCGGCCTCAAGCGCAGCCCCGGCATCACCAGCTGGAAGGTCTACGACCTGGTGCACAAGGACAGGGACACCAAGGAGAAGGAGTACAAGTGGTACACGGCCCACTCGGAGCTGCCCGAGAGGCGCCAGGGCTCGATCCCGGCCACGTGCTTCCCTCCGACCGCCGACGAGGTCGAGTCCCTCCACCTGGAGCGATGGTACGTCGTAGCCCCGACTTGATCCACACACACGTTGGTCCGCTGAGTGCTTACGTCGTCGTCATCGTCGTTTGGTGGGGATCAATCGACCAGCGTGCGCGTGTTCCCGCATCAGCAGGACACGGGCGGTTTCTTCATCACGGTCATCCAGAAGGTGGGCGAGATGCCCCCCGTCCCCGACGAGGAGGAGGTTCTCAAGAAGAAGCACAAGAGGAAGGCCGCCAACGCCAACACCGCCGCCGGCGCAGCTGCCGCCACCACCGAGGAGGCTGCCGACGCCGGCAAGGGCAAGGAGAAGGAGGCGGAGACCAAGGGCGACGACGCTGCCGGCATGGAGCTTGAGAAGCAGGAGGAGAAGGAAGAGGAGGAAGAGGAAGAGGAAGAGGAGGACGCGGAGGCCGATGACGGTGACCTCACGGAGCAGGTCGAAGAGGAGGGCAAGGACACGGCGGCGGCGGCGTCGAAGGGCAAGGACACCCGGCGGAGGAGGCACAACCAGGGCAACAGGGAGGAGCCCTACCTGCCTCTCTCCGCGGGCCTCACTACCGAGTGGGAGCTCGTCAAGTATTTCCTCCTCCCTCTTCGTGCGGTGTGTGTGGTGGTACTCATCAAACGATGCGTGATTGACCTGGCCAGGGAGTACTTTGGGATCAAGGAGTCCTTCCCGGAACAGCAGCTGATGGCCAGGGGCGAGGGCTCTCCGCGGATCTACTTCCTTTCGTCCGCCGTGAGCAACGTTCTCTGGAGGAACTCGAGCCGCTTCAGTAAGGTCCGTGTCTTGCGGGACTCTACGCGCACCCATCGACACGCACACGCATAGATAACACACCGTGGGCATACAATCACTGATTCAGCGCCGCTTGGTTGCCCACACAGGTGGTGAACACGGGCATTCGCATGCTGGTGAAGCACGCGCCCCCGGACGCCAAGTGCCACTATCGCCCGTGCCAGGAGGTACATTTTCCATGTGGGTGCTGCAAGCCACCTCTGGGCCGGTCTGACCGCCATTGTCGCGCATGCTTGTCGGTGTGTCGTGTGTCGTGTCGCCAGGGTATCGAGTGGCTCTACCCGTACATGACCAAGCGGCTGGTCACGGTGAGCTTCGACGACATGGCGAAGCTGATTCTCGAGGACACGCCCTTCATGACCAGCTTCACACCTGAGACTCAGGCCCAGCTCGAGCCTCTCGGTTCGCGGCTCCTTACCCGCTTGCTTGCCCCACACCATCAAGGGTCCTTCCTGTGCTGGACTAACCCTCATCTGCCTCTTCATAGACCCCGGCTGCTGTGTGTTTGTGTGCCATGTTGCTGGTCACGCAACGTACGCATTCTCTTGGACCCACCGTCCCTTCATCTGCCAATCCTCATCATCATTGTCTTGCTCTTGTCATTGTTGTGTTTGTAGGCCCCTGTTGGCGTGTGGCTGGAAGGCGCGCACATCAGCTCACCTGCTGGTGGACAAGCATGTGAGGAAGTCCTGGACCTTCCTCTTCTCACTCAAGCCAGCTGAGACCACCACAAGCACCACCACTGCTGGTGAGGCAACCACCAATGAGGGTGCCAAGAGCAGCAGTATGGCTGTTCCAGAGGCTGTACCCACTGACCAGTAAACTTACTGGTGTTGGACAAGGGATACAACTAAATGCTTTGTTCCCATACAACAAATGTCAGTGATGGATAAAGGATGCCATCATGTGAGGGACCAAATCATGCCTCACAGTGCCAGTGAAGGTAGTGCGGGAAGTCTTGCGCTAAAGAGCCTGGGTGCCAATGTACAGGTTCAAGCCCAAGTTTGATGAGGAGACACGACAGACCAAGTACACCTTGTGGAAGCAGGCCAGAGAGTTGCTGTCTGTATATTCAGTGAGCGGACAGGCTCGAGTGCAACATGAACAAGGTCTTATACAACATGTTGAAGACCACACTTACTTGAACAATATCACAAACCTGTGGCGCGGGTCCGCCGACATGCAGGTTAGTAGGGGCAGGCAACGGCCTCTTCCTGACGGCCGTTGTTGATGATGAAGAGTAGGGTGGAGCCGCACGGGGCACCCTCGCACTGGTAGGTCCAGATGCCGGGCGCCCAGCCGGCCACCATCTCCCGCCATCCCCTCCCGTTCCCGCTGTCGATCTTCACCGCCTGCGAGCCTGTTGAGCAACGCGACAGCCTCAGCACCACACGCAATACAACACACCAAGGAAGATTCAAAGAACTGTACCTGGGATGGAGATGCCGAGCCACCACTTGTTGGAGCCGGAGAGGAACGTGAACTCGGTGCCGGCGCTCCCGCGTACGGTGATGGGGCCACCACTGTGCGCCGACGAAGACGAGCTCGAAGGGGCGGCGCACATCTGAATTGGCTCAGCCACGCTCACGTGACCGGCTACGATCGCCTTGGGCACCGATCCTGAACAGACGCTGTTGAGTGAGGACCTCCATCTTACTCTCGCGTGGGGTGCGACGGCCGTACCGGTGCCGATCGTGGTGGGATCCCAGAAGTTGCCGGAGAGGGTGAGAAGACACAACATGTTGACGCAATCCTCGTAGTAGTTCTCCTTCTTGTGCTTGATCGCATCGTACATCTTGTTGAGCCAGGACTGGGCCGAAGGCGCCACCATGGCCGCCACCACAAACGGCGAAGCGAAAAAAGTAGAGAAGTAGTCCCCAATGGGCCGGCCATCTGCGAGGCACCAGGTGAGCCAAACTACAAATGGAGAGCCGAGTTTAGTGCAGGGGACGAGGCGTCGCACCGAGGTGGTAGCCAGCCTTGATGGTGCTCTGTGAAGCGACCCACTTCAAGATTCGCTCGGTTTGCTGCGCTGCCACGGCGTCTCCGTGCAGCAGTGCATGGATGCCTGTCCCCACCAGTGACATCAGTGTCAGCCCTCGATAGCAGCTGGTCGTGAACACCTTGAGCGAAGTCTGACGTACCAAAGCGCCACGGGATGCGGCCGGCGTTGTAGAAGTAGGCACCGTCGTTGTTGCCCTCGAGGAAGCCCGATTGGGCGGGCTTGTACGATCCGCAGCCACGATCGTACTGAACAAAGTCCGGCAGCAGTCCCGTGCGACTCGCGTGGTCTCTGCAAAGATACACATGCGAAACAATAAAGGTTGAGCTGTGCTCCACTCTGACGACGGTCATCACGTGTGTGGTGGAGCGACCTCTGAACTTGGTTGGCCACGGCCTGGGTGGCGCTGAGCACGGACTCCCACAGCTGGCGCCGTTGCGTGTCGAACTGCGCAAACGCCTGGAAGTGGCCGTACATGAAGTCCGATGGGCCTGCAGGGTGGAGACAGCGTGAGCGTGGGCACAGCGACAATCCAAAGGGGGGTGCCAAGACGCACGGGTGCTCCACTGGCTGAACTTGTCGGTCGAGCTGGGTTGCACCCAATCGCCAAGCAGAGGCAGTTTGCTGTCGGGTCCAATCATCGAGGAGGCCATCGCTGATCACGCGACACAACAAAAACTCTTGAGAAAGAACTAAAGATCAAACAGATCGAATAAGGAAGAAGTTACCTTCAAGCTTGGCCAGAGCCTCCGCCTTGTAGTCCACCACTCCCGTGCTGCCCCACTGCTTGTCGGCAAGAATCAGACCTGCCGTGGTATCATGAAGAAGATCGAGTAAGCACGAATCGTAAGTGGTGGGTGATGGTGCATCGTTGATGGGGTACCGTAGGTGATGTCAGCATCGCCATCGAACGCAGAGTTGTCGCCGCCACGCGAGCCGTCAGCGTTGACCTTCCACGCCATGTTTCGGGCGTTGATGGAGCTAGGGTAGTCCTTGCAGTAGAGGAACAGGCCGTCGAAGACCTCCCGCGCCTTGGCCTCGTGGCCCGCCATCATCGCCACGATGATCATCCCGAACCCCTGGCCCTCCGATACCGTCGCATTGCCGTTGTTATTCATGATCACCCGGTACCTCGTCTTGCCTGTGTCCCCCCCCCCCACAGACGTGGGTCAGTTCGTAAACGACTTCAGTTGAACAGCAAGCCGAATGGGGGAGCCAGACCATTCGAGTTGCAAGGCCCGGCCTCCTGCAGGTACTTGCCCTTCCAGTGATCGTAAAAGGCGCACACGTCTCGGTCGAGGTGGTCCTGGTGGCCGGGAGCTGGGTTAGGCTATCGGCCATGGCAGAGGTACGGGACCGCCGCACCTGCGACACGTGGTTGGGCTTTGTGGTGCCGGGGGCGTACGGCACGTGCTGGGGGAAGGGATACGCCGCCGAGCCACCTACCCGCACCCGAAAGGCGTGTAAGCAACTACATAC